>JAYRBW010015341.1:0-13025 GCA_036023295.1 Invenusta paracnida | reverse complement strand
ATAATAATAATCACAATATTTTGTATAATATGTATTGTAACAGATTACATGATTCGTAGAACAGTAATATGTTTTAACATTGTGTATTGTAATTTTATATAATAATAATTTTGAATTAATAATGACATGAATTTTTCAACTTACAATACAACTTCTATTAAGCACTTAAAAATTATGCAAAATTAAATTTTAGATAATACAAATTTATGGTGATATATTATGGGGGTGGGGTATGAGATGGGCCGTTTTTAGTTTTTGACGCCCCCCATAACTCAAAATCTTGGATACGCCCCTGACTATATTATCTAATATTGAAAAAATATTGAAAAGCCAACAAAGTACAAACCATAATATCATACTGTATAAGAATTATACAAGTTATTTTAAATGATTTCACCCAAACTTAGATTGCATGAAAAAATATACAGCTCATTACTATTCAATTTCAAACTTTACATTCAGGTTTTTCTTTATTTCAACTGTTATCACAGTTCAGCTCTTTAATTAATTGGTTTTTGAAATGTTGTTTTATCTATTAAAACACAATTGTGTTAATGACATCGTTTTTTTACATAAATGTTTTATTAAGTGCTTTATTATTAGTTTAGTCGAGTAATTTTAATGAATCTAGAATATTGAGTAAGGTGATGAAGAGACTCAACTTAAATAAAATTAACATAAAATGTATATTATAGAATCTATATATTTGATGTAGAGTATAAAAGAATATAGAATATAGAATATAGGTAGGTATATTTCTTCATATATTTATTTATAAAATATATAGGGTGTCTCAGTTCTTCCCGCCAGTAAAATACAAAGAAGCAAATAGTTAAAATCATGGAAAATCATAAATATAAACAGTTCACAAAAACATACAAAATACACATGATGTCCGTGGATACAACAATTACAGGAGATCTTCGATGTGTGAACCATCGTTTGTGACATTTTGAGATCGATCGTTGAAACTTCTTTAAAATGAATTTCTATTTTGCGGTCAAATCTGATTGGTTCGTGCGCTGCATTTTCTAAGATGAAACTGATAATATAATTAATTTATAATTAATTCTACTTAAATATTTCCAGTAATATACTGCTTTATTAATGATATATTTAAATGAAATAATTAAAATTGCAAATACTTATGTTTAACTCTTTTATAATTACTTTTTAATGAAATTTTCTGAATTATGATACACATAGAAATAGACTACTTATTCTTCTCCTCCCAGAAGAAACATGCCTTTACAAAAATGCCAAACAGCCAAATGCCGATCAATGTCGAGGCATTTTTAGACATTGACCTTCTATTGAATTATAAGGTAGGTCCGTACGTTTAAAAGAGTGTTTATTCTAGGTGAAGGGTGAAATTAAACCATATCCGATTTCTATGGTAGTCACAGATGAAGCTTCCTTCTCATACTTGAAAAGCCTTATCATCTATTGAAAGTCATATTACTTCTTCACAGATAGGGTATGCAACGTATACAATTTCCTTGTTACTATGCCCTTTAGTAATTCACTATCGGTATGGTTGTATCGCTGCTGACTTTATAAGTTTGTCATAGGAGAGATATAGAAATCATGTTATTGACTTCGCATAGCCCATTCATATAGCCACAACATATTAATATAATATACAGAGTAACTGTTTTAAATCTTAATTTTAATTTGTATTTTATTGGCGGGAAGAACTGAAACATTCTGTGTAAGAATATATTTTATTCCTAATAAAACTTAAGACTGAAGCTTATATTTAATTTTAAAAGGTGTGTCTATATTACTGGTTGCAGAGTACCTTTAAAAGTTGTTTGTCATTTTATTGTTTAATCAACTTTAAACCTAAATGTTGTGCAATACCTAAATGTCGAGTGTTATAACATACAATACACTCAGAAAACTAAGGTTAATTGGTATACTTATATACTTAGTATATATATACTTACATTAAAATGTAAATATTTTTAACAGATTATTATACAATATTTTACCGGTTTTAAGAAAAAAATTGTAATTATAAAAACTGAATTAATTTTTCTCATGTAATATTTCAAGTGATTTTTACTTTAAAATGCAAGAATAATGTTCAATATGAGTACCTAGGTAAATACTACTTGGTCCATTAGCTAGTAACAAACAAGTTTTAAAATAAAACGAAGATTTATATTATTAGAAAATGTTGAATGATCTATATCAATATGTGTTCAAATGCCTTTAAAAGGATAAATAATATTTTTTGTTATTCTATATTTTAAGTATATACTATCTAACAGTATTATTGAATTAAGTAAAAGTCGAATTATTTTCTGAATATATGAAATAAGATAATTAACTACATTTATACAAAGCCACTAATTTGCTAGATCAAGATAGTTGTAGCTACACAAAAATACGACCCTACCTAAACGGCGTTGTGAACAAATAAGTAGGAATAATTTCGAATCAGTATAAACGGCCTGGTCAAATCAGGAAATTTAGTGTGCATTAAATAAACTCTGATGAGACAGACTCATCGCTATATTTTTATAAACTAACATTTTAAAGAATTATAACATTTTTTTCTTGTCGAAGTGAACAATTTTTTATAAACAAACATATTTAAAAAAAGCTTGTCCGTAGGTGTCGAGAATCTCGACATATAAAATTTCTAGTAAATGTCGAGAATCATTTTCCGCGAATCAAAAACCGCGAAAAATAATTTAACGCGGGAAACGCGAGGATAGTGAGATGCTTGATAATCGGGGTGTGGTTGCGGCCGCCAGCTTTTAGTAGTGTATTGGGGTTACTTGTTAATTATATCTATTTATTTTTCGAAAAAAAATTAAATTACGGCCTAAATCGCTTCTCGTCAAAGATTCTCGACATTTACTAGAAATTTTATGTCGAGATTCTCGACACCTACAATTAACGTTAAAAAAAGTTTCACGTAATTTATTCTGTTGATAGTTTTTCTTGGATTTAAAACCGTCTCAGAGGGACCAGTCTCATTCTATATTTTTACTCACGGATTTATAGAATATTATTTTCTATAAATTATAATAATATAATAATGTGCTATAATATAATTGCACTATAGTCTACATAGATAGTGTAAAAAGAATATTTTGTATAAAACAAGTTAAAAAATCTCTAAAACTAACAGAAAAGTATATATTCAAATTTCAATGTCCTGCGTATTTTTAAGTACTAAAATTAAATATAGATAAAATCATATTAAGAAAGTAAATATAAATATTTCAGCTTCTAACATTATAAATGTGTTTTTCATTCAAGGTTTTTACGATAAGCGAATTAATTCTTACCAACTAGCAGCAATGAAATTGATATACACGAAATCATGCTTGTGTATTAATCCTTGAAAAGCATGTTTTTGTTTTCACACAGATTTTACATGAAAATACATATCTTTCAAATCCAATTGAAGAATCGTTTCAATAACTAAACATGTGTAAATATTGATCCATTCTGTAAAAAATTTAAATATAAGAATAATATATTGTACGTAGTCTATTGCCCCATTAATATATTGGTAAATTATACCACATTTACTTTTATTTTTGTTTTGATTATATTTTGTTCAAACAAGAATAACGGTGTTGCAAAAATGAAAGCCCAGAAACGAGCTCCTCAAAAGCAAAAAGTTAAAAGGATATTGATGATATGTAGTACAACCATTAAAGAAATTGATATAAAAATGACGCCAAGATTTGATTATTACAGTGGTTGCTGTTTAAAATGCATAAACATATTGATCAATATGGAACGTTAGTATAGTATACGTTAGTATATGTTTAAATTATAAATTGAAAATTTATAAAAATATTCCAAAAAAATTTAGAAAACTTCTTGGCAATGTTATAATATTTTATTAAGTATGTTATAATTACTGGTGGCTTACTTTAAAAAAAACTACTTTTGTATTCATGTGGATTTTATTGCTGTGAATAAAAATGTGCCATTGCCAACATTTTTTTAGATTTTTTGTTGGCAAACATACATATATGAATTTTATAGGTAAGACACTTAGCAGTTAAATTTATCAATATGTTTATGCATTTTAAACAGCCTCCACTGTAATAATTAAACCTGGACGTCATTTTGATATGAATTTCTTCAATGGCTGTACCAAAGATAATTAATAGATTATGGACTGTAGGTACTAGTATGTATCATCAAAATAGTTTTTTTTAATTTGTTTGCTCTCCTCATTTTTTTATTAATTTTCCAGTTTAGATATACATATGTATATTACTTATTAATCTATATATGCATTTTTAACAGTAATCATATTTGCAACAATTAAATCTAGACGTCCTTTTTATATCAATTTCTTTAATGGCTGTACTTCATATCATCAATATCATTTTTATCCTTTTATCTATTTGATTTTAAATAGCTCGTTTCTTGGCTTTCCTTTTTGTGACGCTGTCATTTTTCTTTTGATAAAAATAAGAAGAAGAGGAAGAAAAAAAGAAGAAACAATTTTTCATCGTAATTGACTTCTTTTCAAAAAGTATCTAAGTAGAAACTTTTTCAAAAGTTCATCTTAGCTGCATTTTGTTTCTTAGGCTTTGCGATCACGCTGATACCAAAAATGAGCTTTTTAATGCATTCTATCCTGATTTATTAGCAGTCAAAGATAGGACCTATTCTCTTTAGCATTAATGACTATATAGGTAGAACTGTTAGCATCTCTCAAGCTAATTGTTGACGCTCTTGTTCATGGCTTGACGAATCTACCGCATCGTTTTAATAGTTTAAAAAATATTACAATTTTATAATGCCATTACCATTAATTTTTTCTTTATTTTCCGGTATTTCCTTATTTAAAAAGAATACAATTTATTATACATACAATTGCCTGCACATTACCTATATGCATAGTTTTTTTTAATTTGTTTGCTCTCATTTTTTTATTAATTTTCCAGTTTAGATATACATATATTATGTATATTACTTATTAATCTATATATATGCATTTTTAACAGTAATCATATTTGCAACAATTAAATCTAGGCGTCCTTTTTTTATCAATTTCTTCAATGGCTGTACTTCATATCATCAATATCATTTTTAATGTTTGCTTTTGACGAGCTCATTTCTTGACTTTCACTTTTTACCTCTGTCATTTTTGTGCTAATTAATATTACCTACTCATTATGTTATACTATTGCCCCTTAACACATTAATTGTTTATTTTGATAAAAATCTAAATATGTATTGTAAATAAACATAATATATGAAAAATTCACGTTTCTCATCGTACCTTTTGTATAGGAACAATTATAGCGTATTAATTGAATTATTGGAGAAATGAGTATACGAAAAATATAATTTTGTGGGGTGGTAATGAAAACGTAACGTAATTAATATAGGGGGTTTGACCAGGTGAAAATCGTGATAAGGAAGAGAGTGAGTAAAAAAGTCCAATTTTATTTGCGTGACGTACATCGGACAGCCCCGTATATCTTAATAAACCGACATCGAACTTTTTATCATATATTTTAAGATTATACTAACCTAAGAAATCTACCAAATATATTCCGACATTTACATATGTTAGATCGATAAGGATTGTCAACTGGTGTTATTTTTCACAAACACTTGTCCCTGCAGAAAAATCATTATTTTCTCGGATAATTATTCTGGTATGTAAAGCGAAACTGCGTGTTTATTATAATTTGAGGGCTTGAGGATACCGCATCTCAAGACCTTTCTATCTTTTTGCGAAATTATTGAGGAAGCCTAAATTCGTGTATGCCTCGAGAACAACATCTTTTTAAAATTCTTTCTGATAATACCACTTGAGAGCGCATCCCTCCTCGAGATCTCATCGCTGAATATTGATGAATTATAAAATAATACAGGCTCGCCCGCAGGCATGGGCACAGTTCCACGTGCCCACCCTTAATTATCAAGTTGAAATTATCTTGCGCCCCTTCAAAAAATCATACATCACAGAATTTGTAATAATTTAAATTTTAATTGGATCAAAGAGAAAGAAATCAAAACGAACTTAGGCAGTTAGTTTAAATTAAATTTGTCTTCCACTCGGGCAGTAGCAAAAAAATTACTCTTACACACCTTCCATATTTCACAGATTGGAAGCATCACTCCCGCCTTATAGCCTGTCATCTCTCATCCAAAGACCATGTACATGATGGCTTTCTTCAAATCTTGTTTAAATCGAGCAGGTGCCCCCAACCTAAATCTTAATATGATGCACGAACAAAATCGTCAGAAAGCAATGAGAAACAAAAGCGTACTCCATTCCGTCATTAGTACTCTTGCAGTGCTTGGTAAGCAGGGTTTAGCTATTCGAGGTCAAACTGACTCAACAAGCAACTTCAAAACAGTACTTGATCTTATAGCAAGTTCTAATCCTGAAGTCACAAAGGCTATATCTGAAGCACCGGCTAATGCGTCGTATAGAAGTCACCACATTCAAAACGAAATGATTTCATTATTAGGTAACCAAATCGAATCAACAATTCTGGAAGATGTTAAAACGGCAGAATACTACACGATTATGGCAGATGAGACAGCGGATATTTCAGGTGTCGAGCAGGTGTCTCTGTGTTTGCGGTATGTCAAAATGTCTGAAGGCTGTTATTCTGTCCAGAAAAAATTCCTTGCATTCCTACCCACGAATAGCACAACTGCAGCCACTCTTGCACCTCTCATTGACTCTCAACTGAAAAAATGGTATCTGGATCCCAAAAGCAGTATATCCCAATATTATGATGGGGGTTCTAATATGAGTGAATGTAAGAATGGTGTATAAGTGGTGCTCCAACGATCTTACTCTCACGCGACTTATGTCCACTGCAAAAGCCATAGCTTGAACCTCTGTATTATGCAAAAGTTCCAGACATTCGCAACATGTATGCTGTAGTTAACGAAATGTTGTATTTCCTAACTGCTTCACCTAAGCGTCAGGGTATTTATTTGGAAAAGTCTGGTGGAAAAGAAAAACTTCAACATTTTTGTGAAACCAGATGGTCTCATCACGCTTGCTCGTGTGCGAAGGTTATCAGACAGTTTTCGATCATCACCGAAACTCTGGAGACGCTACAGTTCGATTCAGACAGCAAATTAACAAGTTCATCAGCTGCATCTTATAGCCGCAGTATTCGCTGTTTTGAATTTGTGTTCAACCTGGTTTTGTCAGAAAAAATTTTCCAACACTTGATCCTACTAAGTGATTTTCTTCAAAAAGTTGACTGTGGCCTATTATAGTCAAGGCAAGTCGAAATTGCAAGCCTGTTTGTAGGTGCTCCTGCAACAAAAGCGTAATGAACCAGAAGCATATATGAGGGTGTCTACAACGCAGCCGTTTCTCTAGCTGATAAAAATGATATAACCGTAGACAGACCTCGCACAACAGTTCGAATGATGCAGCGAGCAAACAAAACGGCTGAAACAACAAAGGAATGGTGGAGGCTAAATGTTTATATCGAATTCATCGAGTATCTTATAACCGAACTCACTGATCGGTTAGTCAAACCATTTCCGAGATTATGTGCACAGTATATTCTACCTGAATATCTGCAAGAGTTCTCTGACGCTATGTGGATATCGATTAAGCAGGAATACTTCTGCTTTTTTCCAAACACGGACTCCACCGATGCCGAACTATCAAATTAGCGGTATACCTATATATACATATACGCTATAAGTGGCGTGATTAACTGCCGTGATCTCACTGCGATGCCTTAAAACTACTACTGAATACTGTTCTCAAACCTGAATGTGGTCTTCAAGGTATTATACTATGACGATGACTGTTTCATCGGCCTCTGTGGAACGAAACTTTAGTGAACTAAGGCCCGTATTCACAGTCGCTCCTTGAGTTTCAAGGAGACCTTGAACATATATGGTTTTATACGTGAAAGGTGTCTTTAAGGTATTTTTAGGATCTTAAAGATACCTTAACGTTTATTATAGTATCTGAAAACATTCAATGGTCTTATGGAGACCTTGAATGTATGTGACTGTATACGTTCAAGGTCTTCTTGAAACTGAAGGAGCGACTGTGAATACGGGCCTAAGACGCTTGAAAACAACATGCGCAACGCACCATGACAAATTATTACCTTAATGGATTAGCACTCTTGCATCTTCACAGAGACTTTATCGTCGATATTGAGAGAGTAATAAGAGACTTCGATGCAACAGGTACAAGACGTCTGATGCACCTTTTAGACATTGATCAATAATTTTTTTCACTTTTGAATATTGTTACTTGAATGAACACTCAGTTCATAATTATACCTAGGTCAGATACAGCATATTTTATGAATAGATATATACTGACCTTCCTATAGGTAATTATATAATTTATAGTATACATCATATAATTGTATTTGTGTATGCTAATGTATTGAAATATCATTCTTGATTTTGAAATTTAAAGTATTTGGTTATATATTCCTTTATTAAAAAGACAATGGGTCACACAATTTTAAATATTGATATTCGAAATATTACACATAGCTTGTATTAAAACGCAGCAAAATTGCGTCCCGTTTTTGGAAGCAGGCCCATGCCCACATGATTTTCTGTGGGCACACTTAAACTTTAATAGATACATATTATTCTACCACTACAGGAAAATTAATGCTAGTATGGTAAAGGTTAGGTATAATGATTAAAAATTAATTATTTTAAAATCAATATATATAATATATGGGTTTGTCCAAAATTAATATTGCCACTAAGTAATACTTTATTTTTTAGTGGTGCATATATATACACTGTCAATTGTATAATTATTTATCTAGAATGTTTGAGTTGCTTCAATCTACATATATCAAAAAGGTTTTGATTTTATGAAACCAATTAGCTTTAGTAAATTATTTTGAATTTTGGATGTAACAAAGTGACATTATTCTATTTATATTGGTTAAATATTTTTATAAAAAACATTGATAGTCATTTAAAAATATAGTAAATCCAAGTAATTAAATAAACTACTATTTTTTAATTTAAAATTATTTATTCATTAAATTTATACACTAACCAGTTGAGCCTGGGCTGGCAAGACTGTCTTGCCATGAGCATTTATACCCCCAGTACCAGGTGGCAAGACTGTCTTGCCATGAGCATTTATACCCTTAGTACCAGGTGGCAAGACTGTCTTGCCATGAGCATTTATACCCCCAGGACCAGGTGGCAAGACTGTCTTGCCATGAGCATTTATACCCCCAGTACCAGATGGCAAGACTATCTTGCCATAGCAATTGCATTACTTTTATTGAGTTTTATAATAACTACAAGCTAAATCAATGAAGACAGGTTTATCTAACCTGATTCTAGGTGTAAGAAAATTTTGAAACATTTCTTGTTGCTGGGAGGAACATGAGTTTTTTTACTGCATATTTGTGTAATTTTTTTATATAGACTTCAATATTTGTGACACATACCTGTGATTTTCTTTCCATTTGTTATCTTGTTAGTTTGGTCTATTTCTTGGTTTTATTTTGTATTTATCTTACATTTATTCTTAGATGTTAGATTCCTGAAAATGGTAGTATTTCTTTGTATTTTTATTTTGCGTGTTTATTATTGTATTGTATTTTGGTTGTATTATTTGGAATAGTTCGTATTTTGAATTGATAAATTTAGTAATATCTTGATAGTATTTAATAGTATTTCTCTATTTATTAGCATCTTTATTACATTACTGAGTTTATTCTTATATATTTGTATTTATTCTTTTTAGTAGTTGGAACCACTTATTTTGGTTCCCTAGATGTATTAGTATTTTGACAGCATTTCTATTTCTATTTCTATTTCCATTTTACATTATTTATTTCTAGTATTTACATACTTAGTAATTCTGAATTTCGTGTTATCTTGATCATAGTATAATTTCTTACCTGTGTTATAACTGTGAGTTTATTAAAATTAGTTTTTAGTCATGTTTAGTTCTTTCTTATCTTCCTCTAATGGTTTATCTTGTAGTTTGTCTAGTAGTTCAAGTTATTCTTCTAGTAGTTCTTCATCTTCATCTTCATCTTCATCTTCCTCGGCTGATGCTATGATTTGTGAGGACGTTTTTGACTATTATGATCAAATGCCCATCTTTTTTATACTTTAGGATTGTCTCCAAATTTATCTGAAAAAGATTTTCAAATTTAGCTTAGCTGCATTGATCTTTTTCTGTTAGATGATCTGTGGCAGCATGTGGTAAACTGTACCAATTGAGGATGTAGATTTAGTTGAGATGAAGCACTGATTCACACTAAGCTTATGCAGGGGAATTAGTCAAGCTACTGCCTTGGAGAATGCTTTCATATGACACACACTTGATTTATTTTTGTTTTATCTTGGACATTCAACTGATATTACATTCTGTATAGATACATATGCATATATTGCTTTGTATATAATATTTATTTTATTGTACACAAATATTAGAAACATATTTCTGGGTAACACAATCATTATTATAGAACTAGCATATTATATTACAAATATATAAATGCAGGTTTTTTGGGCATTTTATACATAATATGACAAACAAATTAAAATATTTTTTTTTGTTATAAATATATTATAACAAAATAAATTATTTAAAAAATACAGACATAAATTATATGCAGCATAGGTATACATATAGCTATAATAGTGGCTTACATTTATATATATTTAGTGGGCTAAAATCTTATTTTGTGACTATAATATAAACTAAATACTCCAGGGTATAAATTAGAAACCTTTGTTACTGCTAATCAGTGTATGTCTAGTCACATTCTACAGTTGCATAATACATTGACTGTAACCATCCAGACAACAATTTCATACATCTGGTTTGTAATAAGATTGATGTTTGTAT
The DNA here is from genome assembly GCA_036023295.1 of Invenusta paracnida. Taxonomy (NCBI): domain Eukaryota; kingdom Metazoa; phylum Platyhelminthes; order Proseriata; family Coelogynoporidae; genus Invenusta; species Invenusta paracnida. The sequence goes on along the minus strand of JAYRBW010015341.1, from coordinate 2,182 downwards.
ATAATTTAGTATATACTGCCATATTTTAGTTACATAATAGGTATGCAATTCAGAAAGCTCATATTTTAATTATCTGGATAGAAAGCTGCAACTGTGTTCCATGCAATATAATTTATTCCAAATATAATTGTGTATAATGAGCTATCCAGTTGTTGGATAACTGTATAATTGAAGTAAAACTATTACTAGGACTTGGTATACTATCTATCTGGAAATCATTTCAGCTATGCATGTTTTGCACATATTTTGAAGTGTGGTGCTTGTGAATTCCCTTTTATATAAATATAAGAATTTATGATACAAAAAAATACATTGACGGAAAATTGAAACAAATATATATAATTTGTATAGTCATAATATATACATATATTTATTGATATAAAAATTTGATAAATAAATATAAAAAAAAATATGTTAGATATTTTGACAAACAATATTTTATATTATATAATTTATGCTAACTTCAAAGCACACAATTGCTTTATGAAATTGGATTATTATTTTGCATTTGTTTATACAAGACACCAACAAATTAGGTACCTATCTAGATAGATACTAACAGTCATAAAATGATTGCATAAATGAATATACTGAAATAGTAAATTGTTATATAAATTGCTGTTTTTGTATTAGTACTTATTATAATAGTTAGTAACAGATACAGAAATCTGAAATATATTTCACATATAGCTATGCTCATACAGAAGCAATATAAATTTGCCTGTTATTTAACTAATTTGTGTTTTCTTTAAAAATTGGGATAATTTTTGCATGTACTCTAATAAACAATAAAAAATGAGAATTTGAATTTTTAATGAAAAGTATGTAGGTATGCAATTATTTGAGATTTTATATAGTGGGTTCTAGCAGAAAACTTTTGAATCTGTACACCCAGGCATAACTGGTTAAAAAGTAAAATTCAAACATTTGTAATAAAAAATGAATTTAATAATTTGAAACAATTTATAATTTTATATAATTTAATATTATCATTTTTGAAAAAGGAATATTTTGAATTACCAATGATTTATTTTATGTATAAAAATTGACTGATTTATTAAGTAAGCATGAAGAAATTAAGTAACAAAAGCAAGATGGTTTGTGGCAACATTAATTTTAGATAAACTCATATATATTGTTTCTTATTATGATAATAATGAATATAATGTATTAGTATAATTTTTATAAACATAATATTTTTTAATCATCCTATTAACTAATTTATGGCACAGATTCTATTTAGTACTGCAGGATGATTAAGGCTCACAAAATAAGAGTTAGTAATTATTAATTATATTAAAATTAATACTTTAATAAATATTAATGCATTAATATAATAAATCACATTTATTAATATTATTTTACTAGTATAAATTTTATTAATATATTTGTATTATTTATTATATCAATTATATAATTAATTAATTAATAATCAAGCCTTTGAATTGTTAACCATCCTGTGAACTATGGTGGTAAAGGAAATGAGTGCCTAATTTATAATTAATTATTACTTCTATAAAATATTACTAACCATTTAATGGTATTAAAGTGAATATATATATATGCCAACTCTGGGTATTATAGATTCATTTATTATCAGTGAATGTTTAAAGAAAGCTACTAAAGTAAGGATTAAGGATAATAATTTTAAAAAGTATAATGATATTAAAAATAATATATATATTATTGTAATAATTAGAATCATATTCTATTTAGTGGAGTGGGATTATTAAGGCTTGTGGGTTAAGGGCTTGAGAATTGAAATTGTATTAAAATTAAAACATTAATAATATTAATGCATTTCCATTACCATGTCCATAATAATTCATGTTAATTAATATAATTATTGACACTTATGTACTTTAATATCACACAGGCCCACCCGCAGGCATATGCTTGGAAGCTTTAAGCGTACATTTTTAAATCGGCCGGAGCCTAAATTGGGATGGCGCCTATTTTAAAATGAAAGTTACACCCTTAATGATTCTCAGTTAACCAGCGCATTTCAGAAATACAGAGCTGTCATTGTACTGCAGAGGGAAATCAGATATTGATTTCAACCTTGCAATTCGAGTTGTTGTGTGCTCCTATTGGTGGATAATACAAGACAGTAAATTATAAATAGGTACCTACTTTCACTTTTGTGTTATTCTCTCTCTGCATCTACAATAATTAACGATAA
>JAYRBW010015340.1:0-34407 GCA_036023295.1 Invenusta paracnida | reverse complement strand
TACGGCTTCGGGATCTATGGATTAATTTCGTTGTCAAAAAATCATGACCACCTCAAGTCTATCGTATAACAGTATATATTGTGCAGAGCTGTTGTTTTATTTAATTCAAAAAAATTATTCAATTATAATATATGCGGGAGAACAAAAACGTAGTGTTAAAAATACAAAACATCACGGTTATTAGGCTAAATCTGGGACTACTATAACACGTATTTTCTGAGCTAAATATTTATAACTCACTTCAAAAAAGCTGGCCTAAATGAAACCATTTCAGAAATGATTAATATTATATTTAAGTAACATTTTTTTTGGTAATGCTTTGGTTAAGTTTAAATAAACTTTTCATCGTCAAGTTTAAGCAATTTGAATTTGTAAGTTTTTCACTTAAAAATAGTATTTCTAAGCTCTTTGTTTTGTGATTTACAAATATATTTGTTCAATCTCGAATCAATTTACTATTTTTTTCAGGTTGGTTTGTAATTGTACACTTCACGATTTTTTATTTTGGATACTGCTAAAATAAGATAGATATCTGCTAAACAGATAAATTAAATTTATCTGTTAAGGAATCTCTTCACATAACATTTTCTAACCCTAGTATAATCGTAATTTATTTAATTCTGGTTCATCTTACGTTTTAAAACTGTATAATTAATTTTTGATATTTATATATTAGTATATATCTTGTTATATATCGTAAGAATATATTAATGTATAGTCTCACGAATTCTGTGTGCACAATGATGCTGTTTGTTGCGGCAAAACATGCAGTGCTATAAATGTTATTTTTCTTGGTTTTGTAAATCCTATATAATTGGACAATTAAATTCAAAATATCCTGAATGTTTCTCTTCAGTTTTACACGAGAATAAAAACAACTGTGTCAAAACAAACACATATATAATACACTTTAATAATACATTATGTATATGTAATATAGAATAGTTCAATAAATAAGTAAATACAGTATAATTATTATGGTACATAACCTACCACATCAGATTCGTGGAAAAACAGTAATTATTTATATGGAGACAATAAATGTTTTTCACATACTAAAAATATATTTAATATTAAAACTAGTCATATTTACCACTAGGTATTACAATATAAATATTAGAGTCTATTACATTAAAACTTGCCATACATAACATATAGCACAATACGACATTACAAACCTCATCAGGTTAAAAAAGTTCATAGAAGTCCGTGTCTACAGTTTATATGTATAAGCATTATATATATATACAAGCATCATATTAGAAGAATGTTATAATGAAAAAATCGTCAATTTGTAAATAAAAATGAGTAAGACTAGCATAGTTGCTAAGACAGTCAATTTTTGAATGTCTAGTAATTAGGAGATATTGCAATGACGTTTATTACAAAAATATATTTAATTTAATAACAATTTAGCAATATAATAATTACGATGTTATTCAAAAATATATATGTTGGAACCATAAAATCTCTAGTAGATTACCACTTTATTTCATATAGCCATAAAGGTTTGAAAGGAAAATGATAATTTGAATGTTGTGGCGCTTTCATAATAATGTCATTATTTGTGTACATTACAGTTGATAGCAGTGACGGAAATAAGAAAATGAAGGAATTAGCATAAATTTTAAAAATATAGGTCAGAAAAAGAATAATGGGTAGCAAGGTTACAGAGTACGCAAAAACGTAAGTAGTTACGTTAAAATAAAATAATACAAAGTTAGACGGCGCAGTCAGACAACCTGAAACTAGTTTATTTCTTCCTAAAATAAGAATAAACATTATCCTACTATTGTTAAGTAGTATATATATTTACAATGTAGAAATATTGTTTGAAAATAGTATACAAATTATGTTTGTCAATAATATTAAAAATTATTCTAAATGGCCATTTCTGCAAAAAATGTAACATAATATGTTTACACAAAGTGATGGTAATATTATTTAAATAAGTACCATTTAATATTTTATTAAATATTCAATTTCGCATAATCTTTAATATTTATGTTAAAATACGAGTAATGAGATAAATACAAGGAAATAATATAATCAAACTGATTACGAGCATCATACAAAGCGATGACTGACTTAGAATATGTATACTGTCGTAAATGCAAGGAAAATAATATACATACTACTAAAAGCTCAAATATACAGTGCCAATGGTGCATAGAAAATTATACAATATATATAGTTATACCAACATTCTATTATAATACACGAATCATACATAGTACGTATTTGAAAAATTACAGAAATGACTGGTAAGTAATCAGAGTTTATCTAATATATTAATGGATTTATAAGTCATTTTATAACTGGCAAAAAGATAATTATTTGATTTAAAATATATTTAGACAATTTAAGAAAAATTAGACTACAAAATGGAACCTAACATGAACTGAGTGGGGGTAGGTTAGAGGTACAGACTTGTTATATATTACAAACACTGTAAATTGCAAATTAATCAATCACCAATTGTTGTAGAGGTTGCCGAAGCAACCTTTAACTTAACACGTCGCTTTTTAGCCGGCACCGAAGAGCGTGCTGTCGTAGCACCAGCAAGGTTAGTGTTGAGACCAGAGAGAGCTGGAGTGGGGATGCTGCTGCACGACTGTTTGACAACAATGCTTGCTTGGTGTTTGATTACCGAGGAGGTTGTTGTCGACTTCGTGGGTTCCCCGGAGCATGACGTGAGTGTTGGCAGCAGGGGAGCGTTGAAGACAGAACTGTAGAAGCTGGCTGGACGAACAGAGGGAGATCCACGAAGGAGAACTGACTTTAACTCCTGAACCTCAGCGTTAAGGTGATCCAATTTAAGTCGCAGGTCCGAGTTCTCGCTCACAAGGATACTGGACACCTCGCGACGCATCACCGAGCGGACATTGTGGGGTGATTCTTCATCAGCTTCTGGAACGTCATCTGCCTCCCAGTCTGTTCCCCTGGTGACATCGGTCTCTTCATCTGGCTCGGGTTCGAATACCGTTTCGTAGCTGTCGTGGAAAGCGTCGTCGTCCTCAGCTTCGCCCTCATTCTTCACCTCGGACAGGTCCAGATTTGTCTCGTAGTTTGGGCCAGGGAAATCGTCTGCACACAAATTAAAAATGCTTAAATAAATGACCGAATTTAAATAAACCCATTTTTAGAGATTAATCAGAGGTGCCATAAAGATTACTAGAAAACTAATTTTCATTTATTTATAAAGTCACATCGAAGAGTATAGTAAATAAAGCAAGGGCAAAATATCCAGTATTTTATCAATTGCATAAAATTAAAAAATATATAAAAGATAATGTGGCTAAGATTTAAAAATGCGTTACTTTTGGAGTAGTAAATATCAGAGTAAAGAATAACTCTATTGTAAATATGACCATATTACCAGTTTAAGGGTTCTCATACTTTTATTCATACAAATTCAAGGATTTTAAAGGCAAAGGAACATTTTTCAATAATAAAAAACATTATTTTAATCTTATAGTTAAATAAAAAAAGAATACTATACTTGCTGTAACAGTAAACTGTAATTGTTATTTTAATAGTGTTAAATAAACAAGTACATGGGTATAGTTCTAGTGACTAAAATATACGATTATAGGAAATATCTTTTTATAAATTTTATTATTCTTATTTAAAATGCAACAAGATGTACACTGGATTACATAGTATCAATCAGGCATGAGAATGGTCTAGCGTGTCTACGGAGGAAGCATTTTTGTAAGCTCCCCAACCTTCTGGTGTTTATGGCGAGGCGAGCAGCCGAGCCTCTAAACTGGCACGAAATGTTTAGCCTTTAAAAGCTTAGAATGCATCTAATGGCATTTAAATTAAATTAAGTTAATCATAATTATTAATCTACAATAAAAAAATATAAAGATAGCCTTAAAGATAAACTCTTATTAAATAAAAATAGACTAGGGCCTTTGAGTTAGAATAAAGAATAGGGCCCTCTACAAAATAAATTTCACTATGGACCCTTTTATAAAAATATAGATAGATTAGGGCCCTCTACAAAATAAATTTCACTATGGACCCTTTTATAAAAATATAGATAGATTAGGGCCCTTGAGCTAGAATATAAAATAGGGTCCTCTACAAAATAAATTTCATTTTGGGTCCTTTTATACAAATAAAGATAGACTAGGGCCCTTGAGTTAGAATATAAAATAGGGTCCTCTACAAAATAAATATCACTATGGGCCCTTTTATATAAATAAAGATAGAATAGGGCCCTCTACAAAAATAAATTTCATTATGGGCCCCATATAATTTTACAACAGTTTTGAAATAATAAAAAAATAAAAATTAATGACCAAAATTATTTCCACGGAGGATTTCCTCCAAACGGAGAACAATTCTCATGCCTGATTAATAGTAGAAAAAATTAACCTAACAATTATTCAAATACTATACAGATATTATAACATATTAATTGTACATAAAATAGTACCAATTATCTTAATATAATGAATATAATACACGTATATTTGAACAATATCATACGTTTAATAACAATTTATACATAATTATATTATATTATATTATAGTCACCAGAAATGAATATAAAACTAAAAATGTCTGAACTACATGCATAAGAAATATAAATTTATCAGAGTTAAGTTTTTTAATTGCAAACGATGCGAGCAAATTTTTTAACAATATTTCTCTGACAAGCAACTTTTTTTATACTAATACGAGTATAAAAAAATTCAAGGTCTATTCCAGACATTTATATAATTTTGTCATTTTCAATACTTTTAAGACTTTTCAAGGCCAGGTTGAAAATCCAAGGTTTTCAAGGCGAGTGGGAACTCTACAGTTTATTTAAACAAGAGGTACATACATATGTTATAAGTAATATTATATTTAGAGAAATCAATGGACAATAATTAGCCTTCCAACTTAAACTATAGAATGGGATATGAGCTTTATTAACGCAATAATAAAGATAAATATATTAAGTTATATACAACGTTTAAGTTCCTATTCTGTCAAATAACTGAAAAATATAAAATAAATGAAAAATAAAACCAAGGGTGAAAATCAAAACGAAATATAGATTTAAAATGTTTTAACTTTTTATAAAAATAGTACTTAAATATTAAAGGTTCACTATTATCTTAAAATAAAAATTGTTAATGTTAAAAGACTACTTATCTGAAGTATAAAAAAAATATTTCCCAATTTTCTAAGGTACACTCTTGAATGCCAGCAACATACAGAAAGTAACTGAAAACATATGAAGTAATATTAGCATTAAAACTAGAAGCAATAATGAATGAACTTAGATGAACATTCTTCCAACCTCAAGAATAATTTTTATTTTCCACATTCAATATTATTATTATTGAATAATTAAAATATTATTTATTTCATAAGTTTAATTTTACTGTTTGTACTGAACAGAAAAAGTGAAAATGGAATAAAGCTGTTTGTTCTAAAGAAACTTTCCAAACGACTTTTAGCGTTCTGATTTAAATTCTAGTGAATGGATAAAAAGGTAAAAATAAGATTACCTGAGAAGAAAACCTCCCCTCCGATTTCCGGTTCTGGTTTAATTTTGACACTAAGGTCCAGTGCTGAGTCTGCTCCACCTCTAGGACGCCGCATCTTTTCTACTTCTGTCCCCTTTTCCTGTTCCTCTTCCAGTGTCTTCTCACTCTTGGCAGCTGCTCTTGGTAACAACTTGGTAACGACGATACTTGACGAAACCGGTACCTTCTGAGAAGTGCCCGCGACCTCGGGCTTAGAGTGATCTAGGAGCTGGGTGGGTACAAGACCACTCTCAGCGGAGGCATCAACATTTGTGGTCGCTATGAGGGGTGGCAAAAGCGTCACACCGGGATTGTTAAAGACAAGGAAGGAGGTCTGTGGAAGTTCGGCATTTGGGTTATGCACCAAGATTTCTTTCCGCAATTTGCGCTTTTGAGTAGGGCGATAGGAGGGGATATGTCCTGATGGAACGCCATGGGAGGATGATGAAGAACCACGCCTCTGAGGTCGCGGACTGAATTCCTCCTCTTCCGTTAGCGGGAGATTGAAGCGGATTTTCAGTTCGCGCAGTTCTAGTCGGATACAAAGGTTCTCCTGGCGGAGTTCGTCTATCTTTCGCTCCATGACAACATCGTTGATTCGGCGCTTTTCCCGGGACCGTCGAGCAGCTTCGTTGTTCCGCCGACGGCGCTCCCAGTATTTGTCGTCTTTGTGTGTATCGGGGATGAATTCACGCATCTTTCGTGCGAGATCATCCTGATCGAGTTGCTGCGATGAGGCGGAGTCTGAGCTCATTATGGAGAGAGACAGTCGCCGCACTGAAGATGGAAGAAGTGATACGTTTAAGCATAGAGTAATGATTATACTCTATGTATAATTACTCTATACGTTCAAGTATGAAAAAAGTGCCAAATTTTAATACGAAGCTTTATACGATTTTGCACTATTTGCATTATTAAAAATCAAGAATTACTATTATAAATTCACATTTAGAATGTAACAGTGTTAATATATATAGTTAAGAAGTATAAAAGCGAAAGCGGTTACTTATCGAGAATACATACACACAAAACAAAGGCATCTAAAGTAAAGTGCACAAATCAATATGAGCACTTGTTTGAGAACGTGCGGTTCAATATACTACGTGCATACATAATTTTGCAAGATTAAGATTCACGTCAGGTATATTAATTACAATTGAAAGATGAACAAATATAAATTATTATCAACTTATATTACACAGTAGAATAATAGCAAAATTCGAATATTTTCATAATATATGACGCCAAATAAATTAGTTATTATGACATAACAAATTAATTTGAATAAGGTAACTTATATATTACACACAGGAACTACAATAGTAAATACACACACATACAAGAGTAAAATTAGCCAAAAATTAAGAAAAAACCTTTATTTATTATACATTGCAGTAGATAAGCAGTATTATGACGTCATAATCTAATAAATTATAAACAAAATCATATTTAGGTTGAACGTTTGATGAAATATTTAAAATACCACTGTCAATTCAAGAAACAATAATAAAATTATAAATAAAATAAAGAAATTTATCATTCTTTATAATATAATATAGCGCCATTGTTAGTATGTGATTCACGCAATCGATTGAAAATTCAACTTATAAACTATATTTGCTAGAAAATAATAAATTTTAAAGACGTTCAAAGGCACTTACCCCTTCTGCTGAACTTTAGAACAGCACACACTAATACTGAGAAGAACGAACTAGAATTACAGTCCAACTGACACGCTTACAATAAGTAGTTACGCAATATGCAGCAAACTATTGGATTCATAGACATTCTTGCAAAGCCAGACATACAGACATACGGCAACAACCAATTACAGATGGCGAAATGATTTGTCTGCTGCCAATATATTTGCGTTTAGCGAAGGACGGCTGACTACTACTGCCACAGAGATGACGCAAACGATCGAAAACACACTGCCGAGGGTTTATTGATTTCTCAGAGCTAGTTAAGGACAGCGGAGTTGAAAGCAGAACACGACCTGATATAAACCAAACACCCCTCCCTGTTCTATCTTAGTTATGCAATGGATGCGAACGGTTATATATTATGTACGTACAAATAAGCAGGCTACGTCATTAAGATATATCTATCGTTTGAGTTCAAGCTATATAGAGCAATTACAGAGTAAAACACAGGAACCGTTTAATTTATATTATTTACAGTATATATTTTATTACAATAATACTATTCAACTATAGCGTCATGGAATTAAATGAGGTTACCGATTAAGAAAAACGATATATAAACGGTGAAATAATAAGAATTTATAGTGTAAATTAAGCTTTACTTACTACATAGACTTAAAAATTCTAGTAAAATAAAATATTATACGATGCAATTTGGCAGTATAGCAAATATTTTCTTTATAAGGAGATACCAATTAAGAGAAAATAAAACGACAAGACAATTCCAAACATATTAAAATGATATCCTAATTAAAAATGTATTATTACGCAATGATTTCTAAATTACGAATTATTACGCAAAGACAATCTGAAATAGTACATGTATTATTTACAATACGTGTAAAGAAACATGTAAATTTATTTAAGAGTGAACTGTATTCTATATTGTAAAGTTAAAATTGAATATTTATTTTAAAAAATAATATAGTATTTCTACTTCATGATATAAGTCCCAATTTTGCTATTAGTTAAATTTACAAATTATATATGAAATAAATTCCAATCAAATAAATCATTATCAAATAATTTTAAAATGACAAAAGATTCTGTATATCACTTGTATCTATTAATTATACAAGTGAAGATTAGTAGTAGATGTGAAGTTATGCATGTATTACTTAATCAATCAATAAAGTATACACAGGGAGTCGGAAAGCTTAAATAAGTATAGAACAACAAAGTTACGATACCATTTCGTTGATAGACTATATAAAAATATGTAAAACGAGATTAAAGCATATTTTTCATTATAATAATTCCAATTATTATTTTACATTGGTATGCTATGTTGTAAAAATTATTTTTAGAAAACAGAAACTATTTTATTAATTATACATATTTTAATTGTTAATTTGATATTTTAAATCGATTCAGTGCAATATTACACTTAAGTATTAATACATTATATGTATATACCTATTTGCATATATAGTTGAATGTGAACACTTCCCTTATACAAGTGAAGTGTAAAATATCATGTAGTGAGGTCCTATACGAGTCGAGCTACATAATCGGATATAAGTGCCGAAATAGTGTTAACCAGCATGATGTAATAATATATTAAGAAACTAATAATATACGAACTAGGTTATGAACTAAGTTGCAATCAGTTAATGATGTTAAAAAAGAACGCATATATACAAATCAATAATGAAATGTTTTATTATTACATCATGCTATTTAACTAAGACAATTTATGCATCCATTTTATCCAATTATGTAACTCGGCTCGCATAATATAATTATAAATGGTGCCCGCACCTCTTTAGTGAAAATGCCAATACATTAAAAAGGTAAATGAATCTACAAAGTACACTTTTTATTATAGTTTTCTGCTTTTCTCATCTACTATAGAAATCAAGAAACATGTAAAGGTTCTCAGGGTATATCTCAGCTGTGTTATATTTTTATTCAACTGCAAAGGTTTTTTTCAATTTACTTAACTCTGTTTTAAGCAATACCTGTAACTATTATATGTACAATTTGGATTTTTTACAAATTTTTAAAGTATTCTATTACAACAGAAGACCAGGAAACCTGTTGAATTTGGATATAAACTGCCATTTATCAAAGGATAACTACGCTCTTGCAGTATTACGCAACAGGAGAATTTAGTAGAGTTAACTCCTTACTTGTATGGTGGCAAGCCTGGGGCATCAGAATCAGTCACACACAGAAAGAAAGACCTGTTTCAGCAGTTTATAGTGTCATTGCACAGGACATGTATTTGTATTGTCATAGATGAGATCCTGAACTAATGCATGTAGCAGTTTTTCTAATCTTTACCATTTAAATTTATTGAAAACTCTATAGGAGAGACAAATTCTATCAAATAGTTAAATCTTGTTGAATTTCCATTAGTTTACAAATAATTGAAATTTCCATTATTTTTGTCTAAAATAGTCAAATTCCATGATTTTTAAAACAAACATGAAATTCCAGTGGAGCGGACACCATGGGACATAATTTCACTACCTGCTATTTTATTATAGTTTACAACTCACACGATAATTAAAAAAAACCCTTTTTACCAGCAGCTTCAGTTTTATTATTAATGTAATAATATCTAACTATGCTGCTCTAGAAAATCTATATCTAATAAACAAAATAAGTTAATTAATAATTATAAACGAGTAAAAATTATAACTTTTTTTAAATGGACAATAAAATCCACAATTAAAGCACTAAAGAAAATTAGATTATAATTATTTTGAATGTAAATGTTGAACATAAAAAGGTCGCATGTTATGATACTACACATGTATGTGAAAGATTTTAACGTGCACATATGTATTTATTATATTTGCAATCCACTAAAACAGTTCTTTTAAATAGTATAATTAATCAAATATTCAAATTCATAGAAAACCGAAATATAAACTATAAAAAAACGCTAAATATAGAACTGACATAGATTTTATTATTTGACAAAGTGTAGAATTACACAGAATTTGGTTGAATTATAATTTGCAATGAATTAAGACGAAACAATTAACTGAAAGCGCTTTTAATCATTTTGCTTCAGTTGATTAATTTTCGATGACAATAAAAACAATTCTGTGCAGTATATAGAACATACAATAAATAATCACAGTGATTGATCAGCCATAGTAAAAATAGCAAGACAAATCATAGCAAAGCAAAGAAACACATAGAATAATATACACTGACAGTTTACATCAGAGTAAAGCGACACAAAGCAAGAGACAAAAAGGAAAAAGTGAAGACTCAAATCAAATAAGGACGAGTTTATTTACGAATTTGCACATAGTGTCCTGACTTTTGGTCATCTAAAAATCACAACTAAAAATTCTCAGTATAGTAGATCAAAAAAATTGTCTGCATAATAAATAGTGTATACATATAACTACTACATTACATGTATAGCAATGTACTAGCAATATTTTACTGAGTAGATTGATAGATAGTAGTAGTAGTAATTAAGTAAGGTAATTAAATGTAGTAAGTTAGTAAGTAGTTAATTTTCCTAATATAATGCGTGTATGTAGAAATGGGAGTGCATATCCATTCATTATTATTATAAATCATCATTATTAAGTATAGTTACAACTGTGTTTGCTTTGAGACTGGTGGGAAAAAGAACTCAAATCCCCCACCAAATAGTGGTATTTGTTGCCAGCAAAGACAGAGACAGGGAAATAGACCCATGATGATTTTGTCTTAGTGGTATACTAGATTCGACAAATAAGAGTATACTATTAATAATAATAATAGAAGAAAGTGAAGAAATGTACAGATTTGTCAGGACTAGACGTGTAGGGGATTAAGTGTAGGCACCGCAGAAGTTTGTTATATATTAATTTGTCTGGTGGTTAGTAACGCACAATAAATAGCTGAAGCAATCTCGATTTGTTGTCCGTTAGGTAGATATTATTATAAGTAAATGGCATTTAAAATTTTGTACAAGTGTGTGGATGAAAGGGAGCAATTGAGGAGAAATAACATTGAGAAATTGAGTTGTCTGTCAAAACAAAGCGATTCAAATGACCAAGCTATTGATCGACTAATCTTCATTACTAATCACTAATTCGTAAACGACTTTTAAGTCACAAACTTTGGTGTTTTATTGGCCTTGGGAGAAACCCTGTTGGTTTTCATAATAATACGTATTTGTGGTGGATAAAAAGTTGGTTGTATGGACATATAGCAGTAAAAACAAAGCATAAAATAGTACAGCATATTAGGTAATATTATTGTATACAGTGCTGTATAATTGTATTGAAGTCTCTAAAATTAGTTGTCGTCGAATACCTTGTTTAGGTAAATTACATCAAATTGAGCGCTTTTGTCTCTCATTTTTGAGGAGAAGGACAGGACAAACAGACTGATAGGGAGATAAGTTGTGGGATGTAAGGCCGGGTGAAGTTGTGGATTTGTTTGTATCAGTGGCTGGTTTTTCTGTCAGATAGAGTGGGAGGAAATGGTGTTGACTGAAGTTGAAACACTTTTCAGGTATAATAATGTGTCCAACAAACAATGAACTTTATCACAATAGAAGAAATTATGCCGATTAGTACGCCATTAGAACGGTGTATGTGTATGCATGCATGTGTTTGAGTGTGGCAAGAGAGGTAACACGAAGATGTGAAAAGGTTTGTAACTAAGGCCACAGTTGAGCCATAGCAACACACAACAAATTATAATTAGCTATAAAGACAATTATCTTTACTGTTGTCAAATATTAAGAGAACATTTTATTACTCATATATTATTAGTTAATTAATTTAGTGGCCAATCTTTCCACAGAGCAGCACAGACCTTTCAAGTCCCGTTTCATATATTACCACACGCGTAATCTGTGAATGAAATGACATCTGGAAATAGGTGTTCTATGCACAAAAAACAAAGGATGAAGAAAGAGAAAAACATGAAAGAAAGAAAATAGAGCACTGAATATAATACACGAGAATGACTGTTATCAATATGTTTAGTAATTGATAGGTGGTGTGTATAATTTGTTTGTTGGTTGGTCCCGGTGGTTAGGTTAATTGATCGATCAATTTAGTCTTCCCGGTGTGTGATGCTAGGGACAGTTATGTGTGGTTGCTAAGGGCGCGTTTCCTCCTATCTATTTTACTCCTGCCCGAATCCCTCTGTCTCTTCGATGGCATAAGTAAGCTTCTCAGTCAACTGTTCGTAAGACTTGTAGGGCGGAAGATCAAGCCGGTTGAAACAGGTGTGACTCCTTGGTAACCATGTCTCTTTTCCGACCTTTTCGATGCAGAACCGCTGAGGCCCGTTGCTTCCTATTAAATGCAATGTGGAGAGATAAAATAGTTTATTAAGAGCGATAAATAATTACTTTATTATACTTTGACGAAAGTAATTCAAGATAATATTATAATAAATCATTTGAAACAGGTTGTTTTCAAGGAAATAATCTCATATTTCTCCATACCTGCTCAGCAGTTGTCCCCTGGAAAAATATTTCGTCCAGGGAAAAGTATCTATTGCCAAACCAAAAGTTGGTAGGGGAAGATAACCTTCTTCCTTAGTTATTTTTCTACCTGCTTTCCACCAGGAGGGTGCAATACTTTCTCCCCCCTTGGCAGATATGCATTTTACTAAAAACCAAACCGTGTATTATTTTAAATAAACTATAGATGATATCATAAGTTATTTAGGTAATTATATTTAATAATGACACAATTTTGAGCATTATAATTTTGTATTCATGAATGGTACACGAATCAATAACAATACGAAGAAATGACAAGGATTGATTTGAATCGAAATTATCGTCTACTAGAACTGCATGCAAAATATAAAATATTCAAACAATACTATTCTACTATTATTTTTTCTTTTAATTAATATGCCAGATGAAATGATTTAACTTTCCATTTTAAATAGATTAATTATAATAAGTCAGATCTTCAACTACTCTATTCTGAATGATTGGACTTTCTAAAACCATTCCCAATACAGTTTTCTTTCCTTGCAGGCAGCTGATTTTTCGTGTGCAAGGAATGAAAGAGAGAGATACTAACCCATTAGTTCCTTGAATCCGCCAACGGGTAGGCGACATGTTCCGGTGACGAACTGAAGTAGTCGGGTCCTTTTCTCCGGAGAGAGTTCCGCAACGAACTGTATGCGAGTGTGAATGGGGGAGAGGATGAGAGAACAAATATAAACCAGGGTGTTAAATAGGAAGAGAAGAAAAGGGCAATGGCTAAGAGTCGTTCTATATTATGGAGGATGAGTTGTATTGACTGAGTGCTGAATGTACATATATTATATTAAGGTCAGTCTACCCGGGGTTTGCTATAAGCGAGCCAGTGAATCAAAAAGGATCGAAAACTGTTTTAACAACGCAGCGTCAGCAAATAATATGAAGCCAACTGTGTATTTATTGTGATAGTGTATGTATACTCTCCAAAATCAAGCGGTTTGAAGTGAAAATTAGAATGAACTTTTCAATTTTAGGTATAATTTATGCATTCTATATTATAGTTAGGTGTATTGACAGAAGAGAATAGAGCAAAGAACAAAAATAGTAGTCAGTAAGTATCTACGAAAACGAAAAAAATTAATAATTTTCTAATCGATTAAGTTGACAGAATATAATTTGTTTGTTATAATAGCGTAATATAGTTAACCCTATCCATACCGGGGGAGAGCACTATCAACAGGTTTGTTTGTGCATTTTCAACGAACAAACAATATAAGCTTCCGTGACTTTTCCTAAAATATAGTTTTATAACTTTTAGCGCAATATTCACTACTGTACATCCAATGGTGCGGTCATTTGGTGCGCATGGTGCGGTCACTTGACCTTGGTAAAAAATATCATCTAGGTAAAAAAATAAAAAATTCATCAAATTTTCAAAATAAACGAAATTCTTTTATTTTTTGGATACTTAAAAAGAATAAATTATTGTTTAGAATACTATATAACTATAGTGCTGACTATAATATTTGTGATATATTGTTGTCTTTTAACAAAAAATTCCGGATTTTTTCAGAACATACATTTTTTTAATGGAATATTACAAAATATTTTCGTTTACCTATATGCCAAGTATCAAAACTCTACTCCACCAGGAAGTTTGATAATTAGAAAAGAGGGGCAATGGCTATCTCCCGGAATATTCATGCGTAAAATAGCCCGTATAGATACGGTTAAGGCCAGATTATTATATTTTTAAACAGAAATATTCTTAATATCATTTATTGTTTAAATTTTTACAAATAAAATTACATATTAGGGAAAAAATTTGGTATTCCGATGAAAATATTTGAAGTTCTACATAAATTCTATGTCTGCTTTCGTTGTTATTTATTCTTGTGGTACACCATCTAATACACAACAAAATCATTAAAAAACATTACGCAACTTCAAAACAAGCAGTATTGCTTGTTTATTAATTATGCTTTGTTATTGAGAATAAATTAGAATAACGGATGTAATTAAGCACTAAAGGCAAACGAAAAAAACGATGCGTATATGATTGAATCATTTTATATTAGTTATGAAAATACACACTTAAAAATAATTAACAAAAAGCAAAATCGAAGTGTGACGCAATATTTAAGCAGGATAAATAATTAAAGTTATTCAATATAATTAAAATGAATATGGTTAGTAGTAGTTCAGTAGAAATAGACTTATGGACACGGTTATTCAATTTTTACTTATCTCTGTCAATCATATACATTGCATCACTTTCACATGCTAAAGTTACACGAAATCCTAAACTATAGAAAAAAATTAGTGCATAATCAACAAGCTAGTTGCGTAGTATAATATCAAAGGAAAAATTATAATATGAAACTAATCATAAATACATAATTATACTTTAAGTAAACTATAGTTGATATACTGAAAAGGATAGTTATTATAGACGGTTGAGTGGTGTCTCCTGTATAAGGTATACAACTTACCAAAGTTCCTACTAATTTTTTTTGAAAAGAATATCTAGGACATATTTAGAACAAAATAAAAATGAAATCCAGGAGATTTTTAGTTGCTGAGATATATGATAATTAAATTACTTAGACTGTCTGTATAGTTATCAGTCTAAGTATACTTGAAACTCCAAAAGATAAATAACCAAAAACATTTAATTTTGTGTTTTAACAACAAATGTATAAAGAATGATTCTTTTAAAAATATAAGCTAATGAATTTAACTAGTCAAATATTTTTTACACATTAAAACAAAAATTCTTTTTAGCTTCTTAGCACGATCACAAAGTTCCTTCTTTTCTTCAGAAAGCTTAGCATGGTCCTGCTCAATAGATTTCAATTTCACTCTTCCTAGCTGCATTTTCGGCTTCAGCTTTCTCTCAACTATTAGCAAGTGCAAATCTGCGGTGGGTTGGTGCAGATTTCGCTGACTTGAGTAATTTTGCATTAAGGGGAACTTTCAGTACTTCACGATAAAAATTTATACCATTGTACACACATGTTGGGCAATAACAGACGCCTAACTCAGATTTTCAACTGAAATGTCTTTGTTGACAGAGAAATCCTTCTCCACAGCAGCTTGACTAACACCTTTCTTGAAACAGTCTACAAGTGTACATCATTTTGATTTGACTTTGTGAGTATAACATAGAGCAAATCAAATCAAATCGATTATCATCAAGGTCGAAATTTTTAGTCTTTCCTTGACACAAGCATTTCTTATAAAGTTGGAATATTCTTGCACCAGAAATTGAAAACTGTTTAGTATTCAGAAGTTCTTTCAAGGGAATATCAAATCGCTTGATGCATATTATATATACTTTTTTAGCATTGTCATGGATTAAAGCGATGATGCACTTTTTATTACTTGGTAGTTTAACGGGCTTCTTTCAAACAGCTTTTCTGTCACACCTATAAGGAAACGGCGGCACTCTGTGAAGAAATCATGTTTCTGGTGTGGATGTGTATTTCGAGGAATATTCCTCTTTGCCATAAAACTAATATCAGTATCAACAGCTTGTTTCAGAATAGTAGATCCCTGCCTCAAATTCAGATTTTTAACGTTGCTAAACCGAGACTTGCATCCATCCATTGAAGGTGTAACAAGTCGACACAAACAGTCTTCAGGCAAACATAGAAGAAAAGCATATAGAAAGGGCACCATTAGTTTGTCATTTTGAAGCCTCCTAAAAAAGGTTCGAATTCAGATGCAATCAGTTTGAAGAATTCTAATTTTGCTTTGCACTATCCATCTGAGTTGCCTTTTGAACTACATCAAATGATGGGGTTGATGGTTTTGGCTTTACCTGAAAACAGGTAGGTATTTGCATGATTGTAAACCATAATGGTCTGTGCATAACGGCTGTGGTTCTCAACCCATTGAATTTTTGTGAAATGCATAGGAAATAAAGTTGAACCAGTAAGACGAATATAATCAGCTCTACGAGCTGGGGTATCTTCATAGAGCAGACATAAATTGTAAGCAGAATATTTTGATGGGTCCAGTCAATCTTTTTATGACAATGTTGTAGAGCATTACTGACATGTAAAGAACAAGTGCCTGAATTGAGTACAGACTTGCGATAATTACTTTTGAAATCTTCAGAGAACAGTCTCTGAAAAAGTAGGTTTACATTTGGACCATAAATGCTAATTTGAAGAAGTTATCTCAAATCCAAAGCAGGTGCCACTTGTTTAAATGCTTCAGTAACATTTTCTAGTATATCATAAAATCCAACAAGACTCGAAAAACTGATGTTAAGTATTCGGAACACACCATCTTAGTATTGTCATCAAAGTACTTTACTCAAACACCTAACTGCCCTTTCCATATTATGGAATTCAGAGCTTCACCCAAAAGAAATGGAAAATTTATCAGTATGACAAATTCAAGACACAGTTTCTCTTAGAAAATAAGGTGCAAGTCCAAACGTAATCAAATAAGCCAACTTATCCTGTGTCATTTGATAATTCTGAGCTAAGAGACTGCAGGGGACATTGTACGAAATATTGTTCCCCGATCATCAGAAGAATGATAAGATCTATGTTTGTTGTATATTTGTTGCATAAGTTTTATTTGATACGAATGAAGATAATGGTAAATGAAAGCGAAAGTGAAAAAAGCATGCACATTTTTTGACACTACAAAAAAAAATCCAGGACAAATCCAGAATATCTAAGATCAGTAGGAATCCTACTCACCTTCCAAAACCAGACAACCTGTTTAGAGTTCTTCTGATAGTTCCTGTAGATCGTGTTGCTCTCCCAATCTTCCACATCCAACTGTTGCAGACCACAGAGCATCAACTGAACAGAACAAGAAACCAAAGTGTTGTGTTAATTAGACATTATTCTATCATATATTATTATATTTTTCAGGAATCACCCACTTCAAGTTCCCGTTCATCAAAGTACTGGAGCCACTGGAGAGGGACAAGTTCATTGAACCCGTCAAGGAAGGCTTTGTACTGCTTCTCTACTCCTCGACCGAAGCGCCAGTTTACCATTGAACTGGAATGAGATGAGAGGGAGAGCAGAAGCTATTAACACAAACGTTTGCACAACAGTATTACCACGGACTAAACGTGATCTTATGACAATAACTTAGTGTACCCATAAAAAAATCGATTAGTGAAATAACTTTGTGATTATGTTAAAAAAAGAAGCTGTTTTAATGTAGCACCATTTAAATAATACAAAGCAATACTACGTCATCAATGATCTACAACATAGCCAAACCACATTTAAATTAGGAGTGCAATATATTATCAGATTCGAATATAACAATTAAATAGTAGAATATTGCAAAAGTAAACTAAATTGTTTTTATATAAATATTACTAACTGAATAATTAATACGTCATCATAATGCGCTCAAAAACAAATCATACGGATGTTTACACGTTTTAGTAATTGTAGAAAATACGAAGCAGAAATGCCCATGTGGTAGCAGGCGTACACAAAAATGTTTGGTTTAAAATAGACATTAATATCACATAAAAGATTTATGTAAGAAAATTACGCAGTATTCTTGTATTTAATCGATCTTACCTAATGTATATTATTATATAAAGTTAGTAGTGCTTTGCATGTATCAACTTAAGAGTTCAAGCAGGAAATTATGTTGTACAACTAAAGAAAAATAAAGCAAACTGTTAAACTGGGAATTAAAAAAACATAAAAAATATGAATTCATTTTATTGTATGAGAATAAAAGGCAATGTATCAAAATCGTTATTTGAGTATGAATAGAAAAAGGAGGAAAGCAAGTTTCTTTTCTTTCGTAATAAGTCTATCTCCAGAGTGTAGTTACTGAAAAAATTTCTAAGGAGACTAGAACTATTGATTAACGAGTGTCAATAATACTTAGAGCTATTCGTTAGCTTAGATGAGTTAACCGATGAGTTAAAAATAATAATTTAGTAATAATCTTTCAAGCCAACAGAATTCCACTTAAAGGCAAAGCTCACTTTATCAGCTGTTTTTATTATCGATTTCTGCCTCTATGATATACATAAAACATTTATATACACTGAACTAATATATTAATACCAAGACGTGTGTGTAATTAGTGTTTAATCATACAATAATATTAACAGTAAATTGATCGATAAAAAATAGTACACCAATTTATTCATGTTTAAAAAGGTCAAAATATATAACAATAGCGTAGTGAATTATTAACAAAAACGCAGATAAATGACTCGATTACTTATAAAGCGTGCGTAGTTCCACTGCACTGTAGTCTATATTATTACATACAACAATACGATTACGAGGATATTGCTATGATAAACATACGTGCTATATAGAAGATTTACTTTATAGGTACATACAGCAAACTACAAAAGCTTAAATATATAAACTGTACGCAACGGCAGAACATAGAAATAGTCAAGAGGATATAGTAGGCATACTTCAAACAAGCACTACGATTCAGTTCATAAAATGATAATGACGAATTGGAGGAACATAAATAAAAAACGTTATTATTAATAATCAATCATAATGTAAATAAAAAAAAACTTCAAGACATAATAGATTTATAATTTCCTTTTACACGGTTAAGACACCATATACTGTTAAGTAAGTACTAGTTACTGCGTAATTAGAACTGTGACACAAATTCAGGACAAAAGAATATAGTATAAGGCTAACTAAAATATGGTTGCTTCACGTCAAGCTTAAAAAACAGAATTAGACTATAATAATTATTAAAAAAATGGGGATTACATCAAGAAATGTAGTGATTAGTTAAATAATGAGCTTAACGATATGTACATTAGTGCAACAGTTTATGTAATATTATGATATACTTAATACGGATAACTATTTTTTATTCTAGTTACAATCATTGTATTAAATAAATTTATGTGCACTTATCTATTTTATCGATCTTTTCTCTCAATGTTTTTAAAGAATATTCTACGCACAGACTATACAAAATACAAATCATATTAATAAGTACACATCAGGTTTTGAATAAAAACAACAACAGTCAGTTTTAGTATATTTTTTATTTGTTAATTTAATTATGTAATCGTGAATGCGTCTATCATAAAAACCGGACTATATTTCGTCATCGGAAAGAGTCTTGTTATTAATTAAAATGGCATTATTAAATAAAATGTATTGCTTACTATTTCGTGTATTTTTACTGCTCAGTAAAGTAAGGTAATAATTGATTTACTATTTAGCCATTTGTTAATTCTAAATAGTTAATAATGTAGTATAATATATCGCTTAAATCTAATTTAAAATATAAATATAATCTAAATATAAAAAAAAAATCTGTTATGGTTAAGTAATATATAAACAACTATTATAAATAATCAGTATCCACAATTGGCAAAAAATTACAAAGAAAAGTAAGGAATAAATAATATAATCCAGTTAATTTTAAGGAAATCATCTTTGATTGGAGTCAGGCAATAGCAGTTTAGATTCACAACTAGAAATGAGATCACGACTGAAAATAAAAGTTATTCTCCAAACTCACTCGATGTATTCCAACTTGTTGGTTTCGGTGACGAGAACATCCTTACCCCCAGGACGTAGTTCCTGTTCCTCAATCTTCCCCAGAACCTCGAAGTCGGCCACAAAGTAGAGCTCTAAGTCACACTCCTCTAGGTTGTTGTCCCTGGGATTAAGGAAGAGGGGCGGTAAGGGAAGGGTATGGGCGAGAGAATCAATAGGAGAGGCCGTGGGAGGAGGAGAGAGAGTTGGAAAGCGTGGTGAAGTGAAAATACGGAAACGAATGATAATAATAAGCTATTGAGAAGAAAAGATACAATCGGGATTGAAAGAGTTAAAAAATTAATAAGATAGATGCTATGCAAGCTAAAAATAGTATATAATTATATTCATAGTGTATATTATACTGTATAATCAGAAAAGTCTAGCAAATTAAGCTTTGAGGAATATGAACAGAATTAACCGTTATGTCTGAAATTTGTACACTAAGTACGTGTTTTATAATGCTGCACATGGCGTTTTCTAGCTCAATACAAAGTTTTAAGCAAATCGCTAGATTCAACGTAGATTTAATACAATTATTTTTACATTAATTAGTATTATATGCCATATTTGTTAGGAAATTATCGATTTATCATTTTTTAGAATTATTTCTACTAGAAATATAATTTTTATTTGAAAATCAATTGAATGTAATAAAATAAATATTTTAGACCAGTTCTAACTCTTAAATAATGCAAATTTTCTTATCTCCTAATCTGCATAATTATAGGCCATTAAAATGTTGCATTTTTTTAATTACATTATTGTATAGATGTTAGTGCTAAAATTAAAATATCACCGGTTCACTTGTATTAGACGAAATAGAAATAGGTAAAAAATAATACAAATGGACATGTTATAATAAAAAACAAGAAAAGAAGGGGATACTGACTTGATGAACTTGAGCGAATTGTAGTACTCAAAGTCGACTGATTCAATGTCCTGAAGGAGGAGTTTCTTGTTGAGCATGCGCTTGTAGAAGGGGAGTGTGAAACCCGAGTCAATGAACTTGCCGTGGTAGAGGGCCATTGCAATGAACCGGCCTACGAAGCGGAAGTACTGTAGGTGCTCGGGGTTGACATAGCTCGCAGGGTTGATTTGCAGGGAGTAGTTGTTGCTCGAGGCGTACTCAAAGAGACAGTACATGGGATTGAGCAGCTCATGCGAGAGGTGGAAGAACCATTCTCTGTTCGGAGAGGAGACGGAGGAAGCGGTAGCGTAGTGATAAGTCAGTGAACCATTTTTCCAATTTAAAATTAGTGTCTATTAAAACACACCCAATCTATTGAGCAATACACATTGCAGCTGTATGAGTCATTACACACAAAGTAAGCTTTAGGATTTCTGAATGAATATAACAAGATTACAAAAGTTTAGACTTTTCGTAGGATTCAAAGGGCCATTTGGGTTAGGTTCGGTTAGATTTGGTTAGGATTTGGTTAGATAAGGATTTGGTTAGATAAAGTTGCACTACTTTATTTCATGGAAAATAGGTTCACTTTCAAACCTAAAATTTCTCTGAATGTTACATGTTTATGTCATATTAATAAACAATTATTTCTATTTTATTCACATTTAAATAACAAGTGAAATTTAGCCTAAATTTAACCATAGTCTATTTTAATACGGACATATTTAAAATATTAAATTTCTATAAATGTATTATTTAAAAATAGAATGTAAAAGTTAGTACAGGCTAATAAAATTAATAAATAATAAAACTAATAATGAACAGTGAGATACAGTATATACATAAACTGGTGAATGATATTTAAGGTGCTTTGTTGGTTAAAGCATTCATTTCTATATTGAAATAAAAAAAAATTTAGCAGAAGGAATAATATCAAAGGTGCTATTAAAATTTTTATATCTCAATTTCGAAAAAAAATCAATGATTTTATAAAAATAGTGTTTAAATCTTATGGCAAGCTCTAGCACACTGGTTTAGCATACAACAACTTTGCAAATGTTACCTAGCAACACCTCCATAATCAAGGCCCTCTTCGCCCTTGAAGACAATGTAAAGTCGTCGGCGCAGCTCATATGCCTGGAAGCGCATAATCTGAGTGAAGGAGTCGTCCAAGAGGTTGCCCCTGGTTACATTGATCTGGACATGTCCGGACATAGTGTTCGAGTGGCAGAGATAGCGGAAATGGGAAAGCTTTCGTTGGAAGGTAACTTCAGCAGAAGCGCTTAAAGATGATGAGAGGATGCAGCATTACTTTAATAGAAGGGAGAACTTTTTTATTAAGCAACAAAAGAACGCGACAACCATTTTGCATATTTACTCGGCAAACGCATTCAATTTTTTAGGTACATCACGATAATATACGCCAAGATTCCATTTAAAGTTTCAATAACAATTACTTATGGATTTCCAATCAAAATAGCATTGTTTTCAATTATATGAAGAAGTGGACACATTTTACGACAATTAGATAAGCATACTGGAAAATTAATCGATTTTACCAACCGAGAAATTAGACAAGGTTAATTACCATAAATAAACGTAGAAAAGGAATAATTAAGAATAATTCATCGCCAGAGAAAAATTATTTTGTGATTAAAGCTACTAATATAAAGCTACTATGTTATATAAAAAGGTCTTATATAAAAATGCAATATTTTGTCATTATGGATATTATACTTTATTCATTCAAAGTTATTTAATACTATTAGAGGGACGATTCATTGAATGATTTATATAAAGGTGCAATTATCACGGAAATGTACAAAACAGGTTTAAATCCGTATAATAAATAACAACGTTGATAGAAATACAATAAAATATGTAAAAAGTTAGCAAAAACATTCAATTATGTTTTTTTTAATAAACAATAATGTCAGACTTGTCAAAAGTTAGACACTGTAGAGCTGATGCTTAAGAGATAAGTAAATATATACCTAATAAATTGATAATGTCGAACAAGTAAATATTTTGCCTAAATATGAATAGCAAAAGTAGCATCCGGGTAGAGGAACATAGATTTTTTTTAAATTCAAAATCACAAACTATTTAAACTTACCTTTCATTATGATAAATTTAATTTAATAAACAGAAATACAGGAAAAGTCTAGTAGAAAATAAAGCACCAATACTATTTATATATAATTTAAAAATTGTTATAATTACATGAATTATTACAGCGATATTAGTAATAAGATTTAATATTATGATAGTTATCCATATTATATTTTTACAATTATTATAATATTTCAATGTCACGTAAATAAGAAGCCATAAAGTATATTTAGTTGAAAAGCAAATAATAAAACTGACCCGTAAATAAATTATTTCAAAAGAGTACGAACCATGTTTCAATGAAACGTTTGTAAATTTTCTTGATTGTTAATTTATAGCAAAATATCAGGAATATTTTAGGAAAACTCCACTCGTGTTCAAGAAAAAAACAACATCTAGATTATAATGCAAATTTTAACAAATTATGACACATCATATAATAATGAAATAATAAGTTTTAGCTGGAAAAGTTTATTTAGGCCCCCCTTTTGGGGTAAAAAACAAAAAACCAATAATAACAATTCAAGCCTTAATTACCTCTACAATAACTAAAATAGATCACGCCTCTTCTTACCCATTTTCTGTCTTTTTGCGCGGGTCATCATATGTGGTCCGCTTGTTATTGTGATCGACAAAGAACGTGATGCCTTCTGCTGTGGTTTGCATTTCCCAGCCAGGCGGCAGGGCATTGGAGCTACCATGACTACGTGGGTCTTCCCATTGGGTAGTGTGGTTCTTGTGGTTCACAAAGTACACCCGGTTATTCGCGTCCATGCGCCGTTCTGATTGATTTATTAGGTTGTCAGTTCGATATGAAATTAAGGGGGAGGGAACAAAACATGACAATGAATGCAAATAAAAATAAATAAAACATAAAAGCATGCAAATAATAAAGCAAAATATATTCTTAATACTACAGTAGACAACAGGAACAAATTAACACCTCTGTCTATGGAAATACATCTAGTAATGGTAACCTAGAAAATAATTGATTTTTCTGGAATTACTTGAAAAGCCACTATACAGCGACAAATGTAAGAACTTTATTTATAATTAATATACTTGTATGATCGTGGGTTGAATACCTATACATATAATATGACAAATTTCTGCCATAAGTGGCCAGTACTTTTCCACAATTCAAAGCATCATACACTTATTGCTGAGGCAAAATTTGAATGATACTTGTTACAAATTATGTTATAAGACTTAAACGTACCCCATGACTTCAATATAGAAGCCTACATTTCTCCTTGACATTCTCGTTAGTGAATACATAATGCTACAAAATTGATTTAACACAATAACTACAAAAAAATCCAGGAAGAAATCCAGGTAGAGGTCAATACTCAGGAGATTCAATTAGTATTCAAAAGTAACGTATTAACGATGTACATACATGTAAAACTACGTTAATGATGTATCCATGCACTTATTTAAACAGGTTCTCAATGACTATTTTACACCGAGGAGACCTAGATATAATATGAACTACAAAGAATTTGAAAAGGGAAAATATAACGAAATCAATGTAAAATCAATGAACATACATTCTTGATATCATCGTCAAACAATGACAACTTATAATATCCATGCCTAAAAATGGATATAATTTATACACAAATAATAACGTTTTAAGTCAACTCAATCTATGGGATACTCTAGTCAAATTAGGGATAATGCATGAATAAATAGCTCACTATATAACGTTTTAGAACTTTGGAAAAACATAGTTACTGAAACTTCTCATCTAGTCGTAATTTAAAAAGTTGTAGACAACTCAAAATTTCCTAGTTCAATAGAACACAATCATATTATATTACACTTTAAAAAGAACTATACAAAGGGTTAAATCACAAGGATTGGCACAAATAAATAAGATATGAATTGGCTACCGATAACACATATTACTCAGTATTGTAATAATTATTTGATACAAGTTGGTCGTTAGCTAACAATCTACATTTGTACTTGTATAGATTTGTTACAATGGCATTGTTTATATGTAAGTAAACGGAATATATTGTGCAAACGTAGAAAATGATAAAAGATATCTTAGTACATTGGTGTTTAGAAGTAAATAACCTCGAATATTCTAAAATGTATACTCATAAAATATTGAAAACAAAATTTAAAATGTTTGGAAAGACATTTTAATTTAAAATGCCTTAATTTTAAAAGACATATAATTTCAGTATTATAAATGATGTTAAATACCCCATTATAGTCATTGAGTAACAACCAGTGTACTACAAAAATACACATTTTAAATCAAAAAAAGATTTTAAAACGAGGTTTTCTTAAAGAATTTATTCAAAAAGTTTGTAAGAGCACAATAATATTTCTATGTTTCGCTGTACTGTCATTGTCAAATCCTTGCTAAAAAACCAATTGTTACTAGTATTATATTTGAGTACTTTTGATTTTTAGTCCACGAAAATCCTACACACGTAGTAGTACACGTTCATACTGAACTTTATAATAAAGTACTTTTGGACATAAGACAACTGATCTTTAGTCCAGCACAGACTCCTGACTTATTATAAAAATGTTAGCACTGTAAAAAGAGCTGTTTCAGAGCTTACAAATTTGTCTGTTTATCTTTACCACCTAAATTTCTCTCGTCCTATGAATAAATATCAATGTTATGTTCTACAATACAAATCAGTATAAATGTACATACAATCAGTCTGTGTAAATTAGTGTAAACTATTAAAGGAAATAATTAATGTTATATAATTAAATGAAACAATAGAATAAAAATAAAATAGTAATTTAACTAATACATTTAAATGATACAGCAACAAATTATATAGATAGTATGTAGATCCGGTTAAAAAAAACTGGTTGAATTATATAATATGTACGTACTTAAGCAGCAAAAGTATAAGTTTATTAAAATGGCATATTAATAATGTATAATATTAAAATTTTAGGCAAAAATAAATAAATTAAACAAAAGTAATCTTTATATAGCTGATTTTAAATATAGTGACTTATTTATTGAACAAAACAAACAGTTAAAACATAAGGACATTTAATTAATGGAAGTCAATTGAAAGTATACCAGGAATTTAATATGAAATCGTTTGTACAAAAAGGATTATTGGCCTAAGCAAGATACGTTTGAGGTACACTATTATTAAGAAAGGATGGGGAGAAAAAACGATAATTAAATTACATGCCCATTCAGGCTATCACAACTATAAGGGCAGGCCTACTATACTAAAAGCATATATTAAGCATAACTAAATACGTACGCCTACATACGAGAAAAAAGCGCAGTTGCTTTTTAAACTTATTCAGTCAAGAAAAGAAAAAATAGATTACCGGCTATAAATCGATGCAAATAAAAGATATCCATTACAGGAGGCAGTATTGTTATGATTAGGCAGGAAGGATTCTTTATGAGTAGTTGATTTATACAGAGTAACAAATCAACAGTATTGCGCACATTTTTAGGAACCTGTATATATTTAAAGTACCTTATAGCAATGGTAGCATAGGTAACTACAATCGAGAAACAAAATAACGGCATAAATTCTACTGCTCAGATTCAAATCGATAGAATGAAAACATTGACAAGTAAGAAAATATAACACACAATACTAGTACCAACAATTATAATCATAATATTAAGTACGCTATATGGATATCTTATAAACCATATTACGGTCACATGGCGACATAAAAAATACCAACTGAGATACTTAACTCTTCCGATGTATACATCACCACCTGATAATAGCACAATTAAAAGCTAGTGAAGTGTTAGTATAAATAATAATATGACGAGTGTCCTTGATTAGCCGACGATTGTCATAAAATATAAACCCTAGTAACAGAAAGTGAGAAAATGAAAGTGACGACTAATGAATATAAATGAGTTGTCATAATATAGTTGGAGTATCTTATTATCGATTGATAAATACCGTATTTCTAATGTACCTAAGTATATTATATTTCACCTCTTAAAAACATTAGGTACTATTCAATGTCTCATCATAAAACAATGCTATTACTTATTAAATATTATTTGTACCTAAACCTATTTAGTACTTATACCTACCTATTTTCATACTACCTAAATTAAATTTCTGTTAATTTATGGATCTCAATTTTTTTTCGGACTCGCGGATAAGCCTAAGCCCCCCCTGACTTTGATAGGCAAATATTAGGTTTACAGGGAGGGGGGGGCGTATATGCGGAGAAATACGGTATCAATTAAGAATATATATCTGAAAGGACCTGTTACGATAAGTAAAATTAATCGAGAAAAACATATTTTATGTATATTTTGTATTTTAAATAACACTAATCAAGCACATAGTATAATATAAATAAGAAATAATATTTAAATCAAATTATTGTATATAAAAAATATCCTGAATAACGATATTATAGTTCTTATTTTACAATTTAGCTGACAGTAGCGTTCTTAAATAGATATACAGTAAATAATTAGACTGTGTGTAATACACGACTACAATCACTGTATAAACTGTGATTAGTATTTACTGTTGGTATATGAGTATTATGTGGGTTGAATTCAACAGGGGAGAATGAATTTACCACGACACGTGTAGATGGTGGAAAAAAACGTGATATATAACATTAAGTCAGGGGACATAACCAGATAATACAATGTTAAGAATAGCCGAAAAAATAAATTTCAAGTATTTATCAATGAAGCTATTGTGAAGAATAAATTATTAATCTCCGAATTACAATAATAGTTTACAGATAAATAAATTTTGTGTATATCATATTTAAAAAATGTATTTGATTAAAAAATAATTTCAATAAGGTTTTAAGCTTATCATTTACAAACTTGAATTGTATTCTTATAAAACTTGCAAATGAAATGTATTATTATCTAAAGTCTCACTCCATTTAAATAATCTTATAGAACTAGCCCGTGAAATCGGTTGAAGCAATTGATTCGTTGTAAAATAAGTAATTACATTTTAAAAATGGATGACATACAAGTATAACTACTAATGCATAATGTATACTGGTGATATTCTTTTTGATATTATAATCGTAGTGTTGCAAGTAGCTATAGAAACGAAATTCACTATGATGACTAACTTAATTTTCACCTACTAGTTGAGAAATCTCACTGACGGAAGGACAAATAATCGAAAAAAACAGAACACCATTGTTTGCAGTATTTTGAATTTATTTTATTTTAAAAATTCCACTAAAAGTTATCAGCAGGATAGTTTTACGTCTTTTCAATACCAAAGAAAATATTTCAACATAATATTATGTAATTATAAAAGCCGGAGTAATTATTAGTCTTCAAAAAATATTGCTTTATAAAAGTGGAGATAAATTACGACAAATTATCCTAAATATGACACAGCTGCCTTTTTAACGGAAAAATTAGACTTCCACATTGCCAATTTACAACTAATTGATTATAATTATTTCATTATGGAGTAGCGTGATTGTTCTAACTAAATAGCTGATCTCTTTTAATAAGCAAAAATGTTAGTAGTATTTCAGATTTGAAACAGTGTCTCTCTATATTATATAATACATACTTATAGCCGTGTGACCAATTTACGCAGACCTTTATTAACTAATGTTTTTCTTTTGTTACTTTACAATACTTAAGAAAGTATATTTCATAAAAGACTACTGACCCCATCCATCTGGAAGCGGTGTCGTGACGTCCTCTGTGGCCCCAGGCGCGCCTGCACCCCCAGCCCAGGACCACATATAGCGCTGGTTGAACTGCTGCTGTTGCTGATTGCTCCGGGTACGCCACTGCTGCCACTGTTGAACATTCTCGATGAGGTTTCCGGTAGGTGCCTGCCACGTCGTGGTTCGCGTATTGTGGTCAACGTAGTACACGCGATGCTGGGGGTCCTGGCGCCGTTCCCACCTGTATCGATTGATGGAGAGAATGTTCGATAAAAAGAATTGTCAGCATTTTACACTATAGCCATCTTTAAGTTTATATCATTTTTAATCTTGTCTTTAAGATGGATAAGAAAACGATAAACCCGATTTATCTAACACAATTAATAACATGTTATATACTTTTCATCTATGTATTAAGGCCTTGTACACATTCAAATAAAAAAGTCTAACATATAAATATAAAGACCCCAAGGTTATATTCTAAAGATATGGAATTATCAAGAATAGAATTAATAGAGTATTAATTCGCAAGTATTAAAAAAAAATCAAATGCCCTCAGATAATTAAAATTAACTTTTTATGACTTTATTAAAACTATATTCTTCTAGACATAAAGATCCATTTTAAATATTGTATATGTTTAGAAATATATCAAAATTTCGATAATTAACTTTTAACACAAACATTATTTGAATTATGGTAAAAAAACTAAGTAAATATGTTATAATTAATCTAAACGATTAACTAGAAAGAAGGAAAAAGTGTAAACGGAATGTCCCATTTTTAATAAGAGAGTTTTAGTGAACTTATCTACACAAACTGGCATTTATTAAATGACATTAATATCTTCAATGGCTTACTACATACCATCAATAACATTTCAAGTTTTGCATAATTATCCATTTATAATATTCATTTTCAAATAATCCACATTATCTATTATCTATTATTATAATAATAAAATAACGGGATTAGGAATTTTAGTTTAGTTGGAAAAATAGATTATAAAACAATACTGAATTCCCATATACTTTAATGTATATAAAATACTGCCTTGAAACAATGCAGCCAGGCCAGTCACATATACATACGTCGAGAACATTACAAAGAAGTGAAATAAACTACCCGCGGTTGAGAAGGGTAATGACAACGGTCATCATCGAAAGTATTAAAAAATTGCGAAATATTTTAGCTGGAAGGCATTCCACGGTGATTACTGACCAGTGTTCTGTTGTTTTTATGCTTGATAACAGAAAGCGAACTAAGGTGAAGAAAAGCAAGATTCAAAACTGAAGAATGGAAATTGCTACCTTCAGCTATTCACTGCAGTATCGTCCGCATGGAAAGATAATACTGTGGCAGGTTCTCTTACACGTGCATATTATGCTTCTGTTAAACCCAGTTTACTGAGATACGCAACATTCTCTTGCATCCTAGGGTGACTAGATTATTACATTTTTATAAAATCAAAAACTTACATTTCTCAACGAATTGTGTAAAACAAATATAATATGCTAAATTAAAACCTTAGGTCTTTCGTTATGAAGAAGATAATTTCATCAAGGCAACACAGCCTATGTTGAACGATTGAGTATTGATTTAAAAGTAGCTCTGTCTTTATGTGGTAGTTCAAACTTACTTTCGATAATGATAAGTATTCGCGGTTTTTCTTTGCCTTGCCATGTCTAAATAAGAAATCAGCAACGTGTATTAAATGTTATCTAGAACAAACAAGTCTTTTCATGTGAATTTCCGAGTTTGTTCAATCTGACAGTATCCTTTCCTTTATATACAGTGAACTAAAAGATTGTCTTTCTCAAGGTGGAGTAGCAACAAGCAAAACGATACCTTACCACCCCAATGGTAATGGACCGATTGAGAGATATAATAGAATCATTCGGAAAAGGGTTCGTTTGGCACTTAAAATCCCCAACATGAGTGACACTCAATGGGAAGAGGTACTACGAGATCTACTACATTCAATACGTTCATTACTCTTTAACTCTACTAATGCCACGCAACAAGTTTATTTTTAAATTTCAAGGGCGATTGTCGCAAAAAATTAATTTATCAGTGGATCTCATTTCCTGGACCTGTTTTTTTCCGAAGATTTGTAAGGTTTAACAAAAATGTCCCACTGTTGATGAAGTACAGATGATTGAAGCTAACCCATATTCTTACAAAATATGTTGCAATTGTCTCGCATAATTTATGTACGAGTATACCTGTCTAATTATTATGATAATTGGAATTATTATATATTTCTGTATAATATAATATTCATTTACAATGCCTGAGAATGTGTATTGCAATACACAAAACACGTCACTATCAATTCTGACTTTTCTAAATTGCTTTACCAGGGATTATATAAACAAAGTAGTCCTTGGGTTATACAAAACTCAATCAATTTATTATAATAACTGATAAGTTACAATTTATAGTAAAATTGAAATAAAATTTGTATGGCGAATAACGTAAAAGGAAAAATTCAAGGCAATATTATACCGAACATTTCATGGTATTAAATTTAAATTTTAAATAAATTAAACTTATAGTAAATTATATAAAAGTATACATATATCATACTTTATAAACAAACAATTTATGAAAAATAACAAGACATACATTACATGCCATACGGACAAGCGATTTATTTTTCAAACAAAGAAGTTTAATAACTAGAAAGAAAAAATCTTAATGATCAATAAATCAATAGTAAGATGCTTTTTATTTACTTGCTTCTCTACGTAGTTATCTATCTAGAGAAAGTTGTAAAAATTAATTTTGTCAATATTTGTGGCAGGCAGTTTAAGAGAAAGAGTGGTGCCAGAATATTGATTACTAACCCTGAAGGAAGGGAGGGCGGCTGTTCCCAGGTGGTGGATCGGCTGAAGTGGTCGACAAAATAAACTCGGTCCATGGGGTCCACTCGCCGTTCGAATCCCTCCGGCAGTCGAGCATCACTGGTCCCTGCAGCCTGCTGTTCTTCTCGTTGGCGGGCTGTGGGCTGTCCGGGCGGGGGAGTGTTGTTCGATCGATTCATCACGTTGTTACCGTTCTGCTTCGAGAGAGGAGAGAAAAACAGTAAAATAAAAGATTTATAAAATTAGTAAAAACTAAATAAAAAATGGATTATTTTTGTAATAAACATATTATGAATTCATAAGCACATATTTTGTTTTACTACGTCTTTTACAGCATCCTAGCTTCTTAGGAGATTATATTACTTCAGTATGGGGGAACACTAAAAGAGTAACTCTATTATCATCTATAGCCAGCCCCCTATACTTCACCTCCGCAGCTAACTACTTGAATAACTAAAAGCCACAAACTAGAATATCAGCAGAAGCCGCTACCACTACAATATCCGTGAGGTAAAGAAACTCTGCGACAGTCTCTAGGACTACATCTCCCTTTTCAAGGAGTGCCTGGGTTCCTAAACTAACACGTCAACCACTTTGAGAGCACCCGTAGTCCAAACGCGTGAATAAAAAAACTAAAATGTCACTCTATCCCTTGGTGTTAGATTACAGAGACAGGTAAAGGAAGTGGCAGATTATTATGTCAAAGAGAAAGAAACATAAAAGGAATCGGACAAGAGTATTTGTATTCGACTGTTGATGCTTAAATATGATCCTCCAGGCCTATAATTGCCTACCCAATTGAGTTAGTAAAGAAATTAGTTACAACTGATGAGATGTAAACCTTAAGTTAGTTCTCACATTACTTTACCTCATTTAAGAGGGGTAGCGACACACCAGTGGTGCTTTTTTATAGTGACATACAGCCGTATGTACAATGCAGTGGAAATCTCTTAAACATTTCAATACAAGTCACAGTCCAAATAATCAGAAGGCCGAAAACCTGCAATTAATGTCGGACAGTAGACTGTCTCTGTGCTTTGCGAACACGGATAGTTTCAAGAAGTTTAATTAGAATATCCATTTTCACAAATAGTAAATACTACACAGCCTTTCAGAAATAGCCGGATACAAAAGCGATACATGGATGTGTTGGTATTATTATATTAATAATTCGCGGTTAGGTACATCTGTGCTACTACTTCGCATTGACATAAACCCGATTTTATGGTAAAACGTCTCTGTGATTGTTTGTTAGAAGCCTAAAATGCATATTGTGGAAGATTGAAGTCAATATCACAATATTAAAGGATCACAAGTGAAGTCATTTTTGACAGAAGCAGATACTTCTTTTCTTGAGTCAGTTTAACATATTCTATTCTGATTTCGGTGTAAATCAGAATAGTATGGAACACATATACAAAATATAAGCAATACCATATACGCGTAGAATAACAAAGATTATGTAATACATTATAAAAATATGATCACACGGAATGATTGTCCATTAATCCATTTCCAGAATATATCTAATACCGGTTATAATCCATTTTAAACCGATTGTGTGAAAGAAAAGCTACAAATCTATTTTGAATTAACCGGAGAAAAAATAATCACATAGAAAAAGAATAAGATAAAAACTATTAGGTAAACATTATGTAATCTACTGTTGTTATGTAACATAAAATAGAATACAATAAAGGGAAACATCAAAACTATAATAATAATATTTAACTAAGCTAAAGTGAAGAGTTCTGTAAGAGTTATTATCAAGATTCCTAACAAAAAACGTGGTATAATATTCAAAGAAGCCAAAAAGACAGTCACATTTTTAAGCTAGAAGTTGTAGGGAACATTTTCTATGAACATTATTTTAATTAAACTTTATTAGCTGTTGAAAGTTCAGATAAAAAAAATATTGCTCTAATCCTATAATTACACTTAATACACTTACGTAGAATGTTTTTGGCATATTCACGTATCCGAAATTAGTTATATAAAATGTCTCCAAAACATAGACTTCCAGATCAAATGCTGTATGTGCGACCTTATTTATATCGGGTGAAACAAGCATAATAATCCTTACTCGTACTAAAGAACACATAGCGGAAAATTATCCCTCGTTAAAGACCATTTTCATTCTAGACATGAACTATTAGACTACACAGAACAAATCATTTGATGTATTGTTACTTCAGCTAAAAAAAGAAAATCGATCGAAGCAGTATCATATAACAAGTGACTGTTAGTTCTCTTATGAACGGCTAAACACGAATGCACCTGCAGTTTGTGTCACCCCCTCTCGTTAAGAACTGACTTTATATTATGTACTTTGAATTACCCATTACTATTACTTAATACTGAAAATTAACTGAAATTATTCATTAATCTATTATATTATACTATTTGTTTATTTAACTAAGTATTAGCCAAACACACTACACTAATATATATTTAGCGGCTTGATCTCTTATTTTAAGTTACATAAAAAAACCACGGCCGAAATATTGTACGTTTGAATACCTTTAATACAGTGTTGCCACAGCGAATTATTGTAAAAAAAAATCGCAGGGTCGAAATGATGCTTTTATGCCACAAGGTGGATGATGGGGGGGGGGGTGGAATAGGTAAGGTGGATAAGTGTTGCCATAGCGAATTACTACGGTAACAAGAGGGGACGGAAAACATAA
>JAYRBW010015329.1:0-13025 GCA_036023295.1 Invenusta paracnida | reverse complement strand
ATAAATTTATTATTTTGGATTTTTTATACCTATATTTTAGATTGAATTTGTCAAATTCTTTTTGGCGAGCAGTGTATAACATAAACTGTTGTGTTGAACAACGCCGCATTCTTATTGTAAACTCAATCCAGGTGTATCGATTGCTTTGAAACATCGCTTATAGGTATAGGCGAGATATAAGGAAAATTTTCAAATAAAAAATACTTTACCCATAACATTTTCTGCAGATTCTAGCAGTGGAAACTGTTTTTCAATAGCTGCCCGATTAACCGAGCTATATTTAAAGTTTTAATAGATATTTCCTATCTATCAAATGTTAAAATAAGCCTTTTTCCCAGAGTAAGAATCCAAATTGGTGCCACGAAATGCCTGAAATCTATGCCGATTTGAAGGCTTATTGCATCATCAGCATTCATAGCTCAGTGGTTTAAACAAAATTTCGCTTCAAGTTGTTATTGGTTTATTTCAATGGTTTATTCAGTGTTACACCATTTAATCCACATATTTTTCCAATTAATATTATTTATCTCTGTATTTTTTAGGCATGGGCATGAAAACACGATTAACTCCTCCATATTGGGACACAAAATCTTAAAAGACATATAATTATGGATTATTTTTTCAAATATTTTTTTCGTGATTTATTTATCAATAATATAACCGAGTAAGTCATAATACGGAACAGATTATTTTTTAACAATTTTGGAAACAAATAATTTCTGATGCTTTTATCTTCCAAATATAAAGGATGCCCAAAAATAGTATATTTTTCAGAAAATATTTTAATGTTTTTCTGGTATATAATTTTGTTAATAGTCAGATAATTTACTTTATGTGTATACTTTTATGTTGCTAAATTAATAAATGATAAAAACTTACAGTATTAAATAAAACATGTATTTGTAATATATAACATTTAACGTATAACGTAATGTAAAATCTTTTTTTGTCAGGACTTAAGGTAAGACAAACTCATGGCTAACAGTTGGCTACTTACTTATATGTTAGTGATCTATAAGAGGACTAATCTATATTATACATGTAAATCCAATATTTGGTATCAAGACAATAAAGTCAAATTTTGTTTAATGAGATTTGTAATAAACGCATACAAATTCGAATATACAAATATGTACATATTATGTTAGTTAATTTATAGTAAATCGATTCAGGTTGGGGTATTTCTCACGTTATTATGGGTTGTTTCTAAAACTTTTACCTCCAGGAAAACGAAGATATTTGGCGTGCCACAATCTTGAAGGGCTCTTATCAACTCTCATATTCTGGCGAACAATCTGAGTACACTATCACCGATAACAACACGGCTCAGGCCGTTGTCAATGGACACAACGGCAAGACAGTCTTCGTGGCAGCCAGATTGGGTCAAGGACGCGTGCTGGCCTTCCCAAAGAAATCTGCAGGCGATGATTTTTTAAATTATGACTGGAACAAAGATTCGCAACTGCTTCAGTACCTCTACTGGCTCACAAGGGGGAAATGCGTCCAATTACCGGATCGAATTGTCCCTGTGTCTGACTCTACTCAAACATGGACGGATGCGGGTTATATTGTCGTTTGGCAGAACACGGTGAATGCCAATGTGAGTCAAATTGTGGACTATGTAACCTCTGGGAAGGGAGCACTTGTTATTGCCTGCACTTGTTGGCTAGATCAAGTCTCAAATATCGTCCAGGTAATGCACCGATTCGGGTTCTGTGCTACTAAAAACACATATGCTACATCCCCGATTGAATATGACTCTGACAACCTGAAGGAACGTATCTACAGCGGGGATAAACCCTGCGATCCGCCCCCATAACTACGTCTTAGTCCCTAAGATAAGATTGACTCTATATTCACACCCTAAATTTGCCTAACTCCCTCTCATCCAACAGCCTTCCCCCGCATATAGAATGTTTGCAGTCAGTTATTCTTAATTCAACAAACAAAAAGGACTGACTTCATGAAGTGCATATATTTTGATTCGAATTATACTGTGATCTCAAAAAGGTTCATCAGGTCACAAAAATACACTTTATCATTTAATCATGTAATCCTGCTTGACTATAATAAGATAAACATATATGTTAACGATATTCTGATACTTTAATCATAACCACATAATAATAATAATAATAATAATAGTATTTATTATATGAAAACTATAAAAGGGACACCATAAGCTGCCATAAGGCAGATCGAGATAGTAACCTTACGGCTTATATCAAATTCATATAGGTGGGTAGGTACATTATAGTCTATACATAGTGTACGTACATAACGTATGCACAAATAGGGTCAAATAGCAACATTGTT
This sequence comes from Invenusta paracnida, assembly GCA_036023295.1. Classification (NCBI taxonomy): domain Eukaryota; kingdom Metazoa; phylum Platyhelminthes; order Proseriata; family Coelogynoporidae; genus Invenusta; species Invenusta paracnida. The sequence goes on along the minus strand of JAYRBW010015329.1, from coordinate 10,709 downwards.
GTTGCTTTTTTCGTGCTTTCCTTAAAAATGTTTTTATCTTTCTGCTGACCAAATAATGTAGAAATTTAACATGCGCAATATATTATAACAAAAAATGAAATACTTCAATTTGGTTATTTCTAGGGAAGAGGGGGTCATTTGTGAAGTTTATCATATATCGCCATATAAATGAAGAAAAATAATAATTCTATTAAATATTTTGACTAAAACCTAAAACTACAAATATATGGGCAGAGGTTGGTAATCCACACCTCCTTGTCATATTATGTATACACATACATGCTCACACAGGCTGGTACGAATGGATATTGCTCTTGATTATTTACATTAATTCAGGTTTAGTTTGTGGCACCCAATTTTTAAGTATCGCTTGAATGTAAAATTTGACACGAAGAAATTAGGTAAGTTGAAATTCAGTGTTAAAATGATTGTCGCATTGCGATATATTCTGTGTGGCTGCAATATTGCGATTGTAATGTAAAAATCAATGATAATTTCAAAACATGATGCTTAAAACATTAGTATTTCTTTTTGCAATATCTGTCTCACACATAAACATAACTATTGTATTTTGTAGGAATAAATAATTCAGTATAGTTTCCACTTCATATGACAGAACCTGTCTAGCTAACTCCTAGTCAAGTTTTATCTGGGAGATCATAAGCTAATAGCTGCTATATACGTTAAAGTTAAATGAGAGTTTAGATGTATAACAGAAAGCTAAAGAGGCAAAATGCCTAAACGAAGAGAAGGCATGTAAGGATGAAGCCTTACTTCGAGAACTTATTCAGCAAGATAAGAAATGACAAGATCACCTTTCTGCTTAAAAGGAGAAGGAGCGCCTTCATGACGAGAAACTCCAAGATGCACAACAGTATTGACATGATGCTAATGCAGCGCATCAGTAAGCGATTAAGGCACTAGTATCGGTCTCAGAGAAATAAATGTGCTATCAGGCGACAACAGCAGTTTTGGTGACAGAAAGACACACTAATGAATTGCATGCCGTTGATAATGTTACAAAGGTGCATACTACTATTTAAAAAGTATTTTTCAATCTTTTGCACCAATAATATTCATATTTTATCATATTTGCTGACACAACATAGGGTAATAATATAGCCTAAATAAACAAGTAAATAATTAAATAAATTTATAAATACATACATATATATATGTAAATAAGTAAACTCTACCTCAAGAGTTCGAACATCATTTTCAGATTTTATCCAACTAGAACAATTTCGGAGCTACGCGATGTCATACATGTATGTTACCGATGGAAGTATACAAAGACCAATTAATGTGCTCGTCCAAACTGCATGGAACCAAACTGCACAAATCAATGCCATTCGGGCTTATCTATTTGAGGAGCGCACTAATTAATTAATTGCTTTTGTCCTATAGTATCCATGGGAACAAAGAGAGAGACATATAGAAGTGACGGTAGATTGCGCAGGATGTATCAGTTCGACAATATAATAATAGTTAATTTTATTCAAAGTACATACAATAGACACATTTAGTGTAGTTTTTTATGTAGTAAAGTTAATTTACATGTAGTAAAGTTGTTTACTCTTCTGTCCAGAAGCAGTCATTCTTCTACCTTTGGTGCAACCTTTGTTTGTTAGTCATCTTGTTGTATAATTACTCTTTGCTTCTCTCTTTTTGTTTTTCTCTTTTTAATTTCCCCCTTCTTTCTGATTAAATGAGTAGATAGATTTTGACTGCTGTTTTATCAACTTATGATTTAAGTATTATACATAGACAATATAAGGTACAGTACTAAGAAGAGGAAAATCGGAGTCTATTTTGAGATCGAGCCGATCATATACTACAGTTATATGATAAAATAAAATTCAATAATTAAAAATATGCATTACTTTTACAATAATTTTGCGCGAGTGTAAAGTATGTTATATATATTATAAAAAGTCTATTTGCAGTACAAAATAGGCTAGTATCATCTGCAAATAGTTTAATTTCGTTCTGTTCAGCCAGACATTTTATGTCATTAATGTATAAGGTAAATAATAGTGGCCTAAAACGCTTCCTTGAGGCACACCCTGTTTTATGTTTTTGTATCAGAATTTGTAATTCTTATTGTAGTAAATATTCTTCTATCAGTGAGATAACTTTCTAATAAAAGTTTAAAATATATTGTTTGGAAGAATTTTATTCAGATATATGTTAAGCATCACAATTTGAATTTAATCTTTTGAGATGTTGGTATCCATTGAAGGTCAACTATATTATGAAGTATAAACATGAACAATTGAAACAAATCGGTTCATTTTAATTTGTTAATTATTACATTAACCTGCTAAATAGCCCAACACCCAAGTAAATATTAAAAATAAGTATGCGTGTATTTATATTTGATAAGAAATAGTACAAAACAGCAAAATTCATGAAAATAAGTTTTTCAAATAATTTAGAGAAAGAAAATCAGCATGAGGAAGTTGGACGAAAATATGCACAGAGATGGATCTTTGGTGGTTCATTTTAGTGGTTCAAATAATTTTTTAAATCAAAGGGGTTAGGCAATTTTGAAGCTAGAAAAAAAATTGGAACCATGAATTAAAAAAGAAGATATATTCACACAAATGACAAGTTCTACCAATCATAGTGCGTAAATTAATTTATGATTACTTTAATTTTTCTTTTAATCCACCCAAAAACAACTTCATTCAATGTCGCATTCATTTGTAACATATTATTTGAAAGTAGTAGAAATATTATATATGATATTTTGTATCACTTATCTTAGAAATAAATTGGGAAATATTGCAAGTATTTCAACAGCATCAATAAAGTAAATACTACATCCTAGTATGTACTGATAATAAACGTTAAACTTTTAAACTTGTTTTAAGTGTTTAAACTGCCATTGATTGTGAGCGTGTTGTATATTATGTCTAACTTTGTAGACAATTCATTCGCTACTATCGTTATATTAAAAAATATTTAGTATTATGTTATATTAGTTTACATTATTTTGTATTTCAGAGTAATTTCGTTTAAAGACGTAGTAAAAGTACAATTACATAACTAAGTTAAAAATTAGTTATTATTAAGCGTGAGAAACGTTAAATATAATAATCATTCTTCTCTCGAAAAATTATACTTTGTTGACTCAGTTTAACGAATTTCCATTCTATTTTTTATATGAAATACTATTTATCATTATGATTAAATTTGCCATTGTTTATTTATTGTTATTTTTATATTTATTTGTTTAAATTTCAAGAAAATAAGTCGCATTTTTTTTTAAACATTCCAATATATCCAATTTACATATTAAAATTATCCCCCATAGCGGTGATTCGGCACTGTTTTCCAACATCTAATTTGGTGAGGCTCTCTAAACTCCATTAACAGGACGACAAGCGGCCCTTTGTACACAATTTTAATTTAATCAATGGTTTCAATCATAGTTCAACTAGAGCTGCATGAGCTGATCTATTTCATAGGCGACGAAACAGGGTGGGCAGCCGCGGCCAATTTTTTTCCGCTGTGTTTGGTGCCCCTAAAAAATCATAGTAGGACTAGAATAGTATGCATAAATATTATAATATATATATATTATTTATGAATAAACATTTCTTCAATTCATATCATATATAGCCAAAGACGTTAGATAAATAATGTAAAATCTTTGTATATAACAAAAAGCCCAGTGATTGATAGCAGGTACGCAGTGTACGCAAGCACGCACGCGCGTACAATTTAAAATCAGACTGCCCTTTTTATAATTGATTGTAATTGATGCCCTTTTCTTCAAATGCGTCTTTGCAAGACAATGATCATTGTGATTGGGGGAGGTGGGCGCGCCTGCCCTTTTGATAAATTCTATTGTATTTGTGCACTTATAATTATGTTGTGCATACAAATAAATAGAAGCTAGCTACGTCCCTGAATAGCATTGCAATATGACACTTGGGCACTAAGAAAATTCATACCGTAGATAAATAAACTAAGCATATATATAATAAAGACGTTGCGGTTATTATACCTTACAGCAGCTGCATACCGTAATGTTTTTAAAATATATTATCCATCCTTTGTTTAATCCAGTTATCTTACTATTATCTCAGGAAAATTTTGAGTTGGCGTATAATGATATATATTAATATGCAGGTATAATGTGCTCCTCGGTTTTAATATTATGGTTTGGATGCACCATAATATATATTATTTTATTTGACAAGGGTCATGGTGACGAAGATAATCTAATGTCTAAAAAATGCAGTGAAACGAAATATACCTAATTATTTGTTTAATGAATTTCTGCAAACCCATTGATTATTATAAGTAAAATTGAAAATCTAATAAAAATATTACTTTTTATTTGTGTATTACATGGAAAATACTGCTTAATTTTTTCTAAAAAATAGACTTGTCAATTTGAATTTTTAAGCTTAATTTGTTGGCATAACCCCTAGATTATGTACATCTGTATTATATACTGTTATTGTTTCTATATACTGTACACATAATGTATGATAAATATTTTATTATATTATTATTGTATCTTCTTATTTCATCACAATTGTGTATTACAAGAAATAAAGCCAGTTCGTTATTTATTTATTTATTTATGTATGTTTACTTTCCTGTGTATATATTCAGATATTGTGACAAAATTGTATTATTATTATATTAACCGATTGGTTTTTTATTTATTAATATATATCATTATTATTAGCCAGAAATGGCAGAAAGTGTGTTAGCTCATATCATTGAAGAATTAAAATAAGCGTAAATGTGTTAGGTAAAGGCGATTTTATACGTCGGAGCCAAAGTTACAGAAAACTACTGAGCACAACATACGCCCTAGCCAAATATATAATCTATACATGCCTTGCTCTACATTCATACCAATTTTTAACTTCATCGGTTAAAATGGCTTCGGCGGAAAATTAACTAAATTTTAAAGCGTTTTTTATTATTTTTGATACTATGACCCCTATAGGCCAAAGTTATTCACCGATGAAGTTAAAAATTGGTATGAATGTAGAGCAAGGTATGTAGATTATATATTTGGCTAGGACATATGCATTCATGTGTGCTTTATTTATTTTGTAAAAATGTTCCATTGCCAATCATTTTTCATAATTTTTGTTGTCATATTTTTATGAATTTTACAATTTAGATGTATACATATATGTTCCATAATGATCTATACATTTATGCATTTTAAACAGCAATTATTGTAACAATTACATCTTGGCGCAATGTTTATATAAATGTCTTCGATGGTTATACTATGTATCCTCAATATCATTTTTTTATCTTGGCGTCCTTTTTACATCAATGCCTTTAAGCTATTTTTAAGTAATTAAGGTTTCACAGAGTAGGTTAGACTGTATTGATTTAAAATATATTGTGTAAAACAAATAGTCAATGTATAAAACACATACAAATAACGCGTAGATATATTTACTTTTATAGAATATTAATTTACATGAACATTATACAGGTACAATAATTAGGTACAATGTATGTAACTGGAACGCTTCAGTTTCTTGTAAGAAAACATAAATACTACGAACTTTGACATGTTGTAACAAAGGAATTTTCTTAATATCCAAAGATATTAGTTTGTGTCATTAGATATCCTTATTTACATAGAATTGACTGTAGTGTAATCTATCATTTTGCTTTTAAACGAACAACAAAACAGTAGTTTCAGTTTCATCAATCAAAAACCCAGCTACTAATTACAAATATTTCAAAAGAATTATTTATTTAAGTAACTTAAAAAATGTAAATAGAAATTTATTGAAAAAAAATTATTTATCCAAAAATACAAGAGAGAATATTTTGACAGATATTTTCAAAGACGCATACTGATTTAGGCGTCGTCAAACATTTCAAAGCGCGGGCCAAATGCGAACTATGGGAATAGAGGATGGGCCAGTAATAAACGAGAATAAAAAAGGTTATTGTTGAAGTACAATTTTATTAAGATAATAAATATAGTGTGATTAATTAATTATAATAATTGAACTATAATAAAGATTGCAAATCAAAGTCTAAAGCACAGCAGAGGTTTTGCAGTTTAATAAAAAGTTAAATTACAAAAAGGCAGATGAGGCACTGAGCTTGCCCGTAGCGATGAGTAAAGAAGTACTGTTCTTCCCAAAGAGTATTAAATGCACGATTTTCTTCATCCACTTTCCTCTAATAATTGTTGCTAATAATATGCAGCTGCTAACAATCTTCTCTCTCTCGCACGCATATCCCTCTCACTTACCAGTTGCTTTTCATGCTCTAATAGTATAATTATAGATACCTAGATAGAATATACATACGCTTGTTGCAAAGTATTGTATGTCGATTGTATTATAATTAGACTCTAATGATTAGAGTCTAATTCTAAATACAATACAATCGACATACTATACAATACAATACTAGACTAGACTAGCAGCTACTGCCTACTACTATCTGACCAATACCCATACACTTCCTAATATTGACTTATGCAAATTAACTATGATGGACGGATTGTAATGTAAATTACTAACAGGCTGGCGGCCGCATTTGGCCCCCAGGCGCAGTTTGCCGACGTTTGATTTACTAGAGGATCCGTCACAACAATCCCATACAACACCCGAGACCTCTACATCATCACGGCTACCTTCTCTACCTATATTCTACCTTTAGAATTGCTCGATGAAGTAATACCATATTCCCGTAAACCTGTAGACTTATCAGTGAATCTTCCATCGATATTTCCCTCTACTGCGACAGATAGTCATCAGCCCCTATCAGACCCTGCACTGGACCTGTCAATTTGTACAGTCTTCCACCCTACAACCCTACGGCTCCCCTACAGCTTTTGTACAATCTTCATAGTCATCTGTTACTATGCGTATCTGAACAATATAAACATATGTGCGGAGAAGGCAATGAAACCATTTATTGTATTGCCGAACTCCTGTCTCATCGATGCATATGCCACCCAACAAACATCCCTACCCTTGAACCTTATATACATAGTAGTAGATAAATTATTCCCATCCCCCGAAGTGTTTTTTTAATTTTTAATTTTTTAAATTGAAGATTTAAAAAAATGTATACATTTTAATTGGTAAAAGTTATAAAAATTATAAAAATTTCAAATTTAAAAAAGATTATTTAATTTTTATTTATTTTCACATTTCTAACAATTTTTCATTTTTATACTCTTCTTTTTTTATAAATATACTCTGGAGTGAATGGGAGTAATTTCCTACTACAGTAAAATATAACAAATGATCAAATCTGTGATTTAGTAGAATTATTTTCTATTACTAATTTTTAAATTCAAAAAATGGGAATAAAATAAACATGCTAGTAGTTTTATCACATGAAAAAAAATTCAAGAAAAGAAAGGTGAAGGTTTAACTGATATAGTTTCAAGTATATCCGATTCTGTTTCTACAAATTGAAATGTAATTTCTTCAGTTTCTAAAGGAGTTGGTTCAGTAGCTTCAGCAGCTAATAGTATTTCAGATATTGTTAAGAAATATAATGAATTAAAACAACTTCAACTTATTAAAGAAATACAAAATAAACAAATAGAAGATAAGTTAAATAAGGTCAAGTAGTTCGAAATAAAATAAAATAAAAGCTTACGGATGGTGGTTTTAAAAATTGTTGATTTTAATATCAAAAAATAATGTAAACCAATCATGAGAGAATAAATTGACGAATCTATTTTTGAACTATATGAACAAATTATATATTATTATAATAGAAAATAACAAGATAATTTTGTTGTATCCCATCTACATCTTCTGCTCGTAATCTAAATGTAGTAGGAGTCGAGTTAATTTGAAATTAATAATACTGCTTCATTTCATCTTCTTTCAAATGCTTTTTATTATATGTGAATTTCAAATTAGCAATCAAGCAGACAATGTTCTTTCATCAAATACAAGTACTTTAGAACATAATTTCTTCCCTAGATTATTTCAAACCATAACAATAAGAGCAGGAAGTAATCAAATTGAAAATATATTAGAACCAGGTACTTTTGATAGTATGTTAAAAAGTGTTTTATATCCAAAATATTTTAATAAAATTAGTGGTTGGATTCCAGATATTGGCAATGGTAATGTTTTTGAAGATTTTGATCAATCAGCAGCTGCTCCAAGTAATACTGAATACGATACTTCAATTAATCGACTTATTAATAAATTTAAAAATAAAGGAAATGAAGATTACTTTATAATAATAATGTAATAGACGAAGCAGCAGTAGCAGATCAAAGATATGGTAATACTATCGATTAGCAACTTCATCCTCTTTTAGGTTATCTTAATCACAAGAAAGTAACAATTAATCTACCATATCAATTAACTATGACAAGAAAAAGTAATGATACCGAAAAATGTATTGGTGGAAATAATTCAAATGCAAAATTATAAATTATAAAATTAGAATTGCATATTCCACAAATTACACCATCCATTGAAGTAGAAAGTAAATTACTTTAAACTTTTTATAAAAATATCAAATTCACGTATCTTAAAAGAAATACATTCAATACAACAATAAATCAACAAAAATATGATTGGCAAATTGTTAATACTTCAAATACTCCAATACATATTCTAGTAGCTTTTAAAAAAACAGCAAATGCATTTACAACAAATAAATCTAAATTCTGAATTACAGAAAATAACCCGGCAAATTCAAGAATACAAAAATACAAGTATGATTAAATCAAGATAGATATTCTCAAGAATCAATTAGTATTGAACTAGAAAGTTATAACATTACCGATGCATATTATTTTTTTAAATAATTATGTCACACATTTGGAATAGTATCTCAATTTAGTTCTCTTGAGTTTTATAATAATTATCCTATTTTCTGTTTTGATGTTTAAGCTCATTCATAAAATATAACTCAGAATGGTGTTCAAATAACTATTCATATTAAACAAAATACATCGGCTGCTCTTAATGCATATACTCTAGTATTAGAAGAATCAGGAAGTATAATTAAAGTAATTAATGGTAAAATGAGTAAAATAGAATAGTATAATTTTATGTAAGAAATGAAATATTCAAGTTTAGAAATAAAATAAAATAATGTTATTAAAAATTAAGAAAATAAATATGCAACACAAAAAGATAAAAAAGTATATTTTACAAAATAAAAAATAATTCAGTTAGAAAAAACGTTGGTATTCTTCCTCTTCTTGCTCTTCTTTCACTTGAGCAAAGTGGAATAAAGTCAGCGAGTGCAACAGCTGGAGGAATATCAGGAGGAGTTAAAGCAGCTAATGAAAAAGCAGCAGCTGATAAAATTCAAAAAGAAATAGAAAGACATAATAAAGAATTAGAAAGAATGGTATTACCAAAACCAAGCAATAGGATAACAGATTTTACGACCACCCTGAAATATGGATTAGGTATAGACGAAATAATTAATACTATAATAATTTTTGGAAAGAACTTTGCTGCAGAAACAAAGAAGTCAGTCAAAGAAAGATTAACCTTTTTAGCAGATAAAATACATGTAGTAAAACAAGGGGGTGGATTATTTCTTCGTCCATATAAATCAGAAGGGGATGGTTTATTTTTAAATATAAAAAAATACAAAATACCCCCAAAAAAATGTCAAAAATAAAACCAAAATTTTGTCATAGTAATAGTAAAATTAAAATTGAGTTTCAAAACCAAAAACATCATTTTTTAAAAACCCTCAAACACGTTAAAAACTTCAAATTAGAACCTCCCACATCCAATATTCATTGTTTTCCCACATTTTTCAATTTTTCAGGGTATTTCGGGGTGTCCCAATGTTCCCCGCGCATACTAACCCAAAATTTAAACTCAAAAAATCAATTTCGCAATTTTCACACAAACTTTATAATTTTAACCTTCATTAACAACATTTTAAAAATAATAAACAACTGTAGCATTTTTTTACATTTCTCAAAATCACAACAATTAGCCAATTTCCAAACTGAGCTTGCATTTTATCACTAGAACTCTGTTGCTTGCAGTTCATTTGCATAAAATCTACCTACAATTTCCTCTCCATCTTCATCTTTAATTTCATATGTTTAGTGGAGGTGGAATTCACTTTATAAACAACAAATATTTCATTTGTCCAATACCCAGTAAACCCCTTTCCAAAGTGAATTTTCAATATATAATTGCAAAGCCGTCAAACAGGAAAAAAATTCCCAAGCCAATTAGAAAAGTTTATTAAAGCCATATAGGATTTGAAATAGCAGGCGTTACACATAGAATTTAAAAGTCAACTGTTTCCCTCTTGTTAACGAAATGAATTGGCTATTGACTATTTGTTAACTAAATGGATTGCTATTTGATTCTTAAATAGGTTAATATGATAGCCGTTAACAAAACCCCCGATTAATTTATTATATGTAATCTATGTAGTTCCCAACTATACTTTGAAGAAGAAAAACCATTTGCATGTGATATTAGGAAACATCTAAATATTTAAACGCGATCATTAACTAAGACAGCTGATATTTATTTATTGGCACTACGATAGTAAACTAAAAGACTAGTTGTTATTTTAGGTATTGCATATGTTGATAGATAAAGTATAATTACTTACACAAGAGTTTCGCTCTCGTCTCGCCTCTTTCAATGTGGAATGAAACATAATTTCTTTTCGAATTTCTATTTAAATTATTTGAATTATCCGACTAAGCAACCACTTTGAAATTACCA
>JAYRBW010015318.1:0-13026 GCA_036023295.1 Invenusta paracnida | reverse complement strand
ACAAATATTTTAATCATAAATTGAATATATAAATACTATAATTTCTATTCATTCATGATGTATAATGAACTATGAGCTTTTAAATTATATGTTAATATAAAATAGAGATAAAAATTAAATAAAGGGTTATACAACATGTGAAAAAATAAATGTGACAATTCTAATTTATGGATCTTAGACGCGCTTACACTGCTAAGCGATAGCTAAATTACTAGACTACTAAATTCAAATTTGTTTCGAACAAAGTTGATTAAAACAGCGTTAGGAAAATCCTATTACAAGTGAATGTTACTCATAATTATTGAATCAATAAAACATTCAGGATTGATATTTTATAATAAAATGTAGTTAATTCTCCCTTTATATTTTTGGCAAAAATGTACAATAATCTAGAAATTAATTTTAAATATTTCCAAATAAATACGTTTAAATGTTTATTAAACTGCATATCAAATTAAAAGAATGATTTTTAAGTATATTCTGTATATACATATATAAACTGTCGACTTAAATTTTTTGCCATATTATATTGTCCTATTTCTTCTTTTGGTGCCAATCATAAGGTAAAAACGGACAAGGTGTTTTGGAGTAGATTGATAAAATACGTTTTAAGGTGTTTAAAAGAAGTAACACCTGTTTTTATCATGAACCCAAAAATTAAAAAATATCTGTAACAAATATATGAAACACATAAACAGCTATACAAGTATAATTATAAAACTGGAAATATATTACAATAAAGAAGAATTAAGTAAAGTTTTCACTTGAGTAACAGAACACTTCACTAAACTATGACGTAGTGTTTGATTAAAGTCAGTAATATAAATAGCATGTACACAAAAGATATACCGAGATATACTTGGATTTGATCAGTAACCGGAGTCAGTCACCGGAACGTCCTTTGGTATACGTGCACTCAGAAGCACACTAGTAATTACTGATGAAATATTTGTTTACTTGACCTAAATTTTAGACTCAAAGTTTAACTATGCAACATGTTATATCTATTTTATATTAACATATAATTTAAAAGCTCATAGTTCATTATACATCATGAATGAATAGAAAGTATAGTATTTATATATTCAATTTATGATTAAAATATTTGTTTATTACAATATGATGTATTAAGCTAACAAATTGTAATACTTATATGTTTATTTATATCGTTATGTGTGTATATAATCGTTATATATGTTTATCTTTAATATTTAATAATAAAAAACAATATTTATAAATTTTTAGTACATTTTATTAAAATGTTGTTATTTATTTAAAGAACTTATTGCATTGATAAACTGGATTTCATCAATAACAACACTACGATCGATTCTAAAGAAATGTACTTTTAACATAAAAATAGTTCTAATTTGGTTTTAGTGATATTTGTTTTTATTTGTTTAATCTTAATTAAAGTTCAATGTTTTAAATTATTGCAGATTTATTAACTATACATAATATATAGTATTGTTAATTTTAAATATTAAAAGTTTAAAGAATTATTGCAATAAATGTTATGTTACAGATAATAAGTGTGGCACAGTCGGGTAATTCTTTAACTCAAAGTTTGTGTCATAAGAACATCATAGAGAACCTATTAACTGGACTTTCTTCTGATGATATTGGACATCTTCAAAATGTATCTTCCCTTCTCTGCAGTACCAACTTTACTGATGAACTAGGAGATATTTTTGGAATAAAATCTATTATCGATACGGTGTGTAACACGTTTTGATTATGTGAAAATATTGCATATTTTTTTAATTTTCTTGCTAAATATTGAGTTTTTACCTACGACTTTCTTTCATATTTGTGAATTATTTATTATTTATTTGATTGAATCTATTTTCTTTAATTTGTTTCATTCTTTAAGATGATGTAATCATTTCTGTTATTGAGTATGGTAGCGATTTTTGTATACTCGCGTTTTAGATGAGATATAAAATTGTATTGCTTTATAATTTATCTATAATTACTAAAATATATTATTATGTAAATATTTGTTTTTGACGAATATATATCGACTTATAAAACATGTTTATTTCATATAAGTTTTATGATTTTTTAAATTTGCAATATACATATTATTATGTTATGTACTTTCTAAACAGGTTACTGGAAAGCTTACCGCAGGGCCTATGAACTTTGCAAAGTTGTACACAATTTTGACAAACATTACAAATTTACTCTCCAAGACTCAGTTGGCAAATAATCATTTCAGCGGACTTATGACGGACATGTCGACATTTTTGGCGAACATTCAAAACTTGTTTTCTGCCGAAAACAGCTCAAATCCAAACACAATTTGGAAGTATGTGTCTTAAACTATTTGGTTTTAAGTTTATACAAATAGTGTATCTATAAGTATCTCTAGTCTATCTACATGTCTACCTACCTTTCGAATATATATATACATTTATATGTATGTGATGCACATATTGAAAAATTGAATCTATTCATTAAATTATGAATATAATATAATATTTTTATATATTTTATTATAAGTATTATATTGTTGAAATGTTGATAATAAGTTTTAATGTTTTGTTTAGAACAAAGCTTAAATTCGGCTACGAACACTAATTCTTAAAAAAATTTAATTTAACTAATTTATTCTCAATATTTTGTTTCAATATATATTACAATTTATTTCAGTTCCTTTCATAATATTTTCACAGTTGTTAATAATAAATCGTAATTTATTATCTGACTAAAATTTTGCTATTAATTTTTTATAAAAAAGGACATGATAAGTTTTAATTGGTAAGTATTGGAATTAAATATTTTTTGTAAATGATACTATATCATCAATTAACAGATAATTTTTATTCATTCATAAATATATATATAATATAAATAATGTATAAATGTATATACTATTTTTACATTATTTTCGTAATTATTTGAGAAATAAATATAGCAAAATGTTATGTTTAAATGTACCGTTAAATTCACAATCTTTGTGTCATTTGCAGAACATGAATAACTTAATATTGATTCGTAATTTATGTTTATAAGCTATAATATTTTTCATTTCAATTATACAGGAAAATATTCGGCTCTATGACAACATTTTTCGGAACACTTCCTAACAATCAATTAAAGAACAGTTCATACAATGCTGTTAATATTATTATTCATAGCCTCATTATACAACGTCTAGAGGCAATAAAATGTGAGGAAACTTTATTATATCTATTATACTTTTCGTTTTTTCATAACTGAAAACATGAGTTAAATACAATACTATAATTGTGCGTACTCTTGTGCAAAAAATGCAAAAAATGATCTTATTCTTAAATCTTATACCTTTTATATTATAGGTATATTATGTACATACCCATCAGTTGTAATTTTGTAAATGCCACTGCGCAACATCTTTACTTATGTTGAATTTGTAATACAAATTAATCTTATTATATTTGTTAATTATATGAACGCACTGAATAATATTATATAATAAAAAAATTGAAATTTTCTCTATAGTTCTTAATACTTATTTGCATATGCCATTAATATGTTATATCATTGTATTTAGTCATTTATTCTAAACCATAATACCGCTAAACAAAATACATTATAATAATTTGATTAAATGCTATTGTTGACATAATATACACATTAATTATAATTCCCATTTCAAATCCTATTTTAGCTTCCAATGGTTCCCTAAATGCTTTAACTGATCAAGTAAAAGCTTTGAATGATGCCACAACATGGTTAATGAAAAACTTGAGCCACACTATAACTGTTATTGCACAAAATCCTATTCCGGTAATATCCTTATGCTTATTTACATATATTTAGCTAGTATATTTAAATAAGAATAGATATACCGTTTTTAATTATTCGTTATATTACTTTATATCATACTACTATGAGGATATACCTAATAAAGTATATACTTTTTTAATCATTCATAGGCATAGATATTTGTTTTACTTTATATACATAGATTGGCTATCTGAAAAATGACGCGACAATTTGAAGAAATAAGTTTGTGGTAAAATATGTACAGCATTTTCAATGGAAATATTTTAGATTGCTATTCTATGTATAATATATTGATTAATTGATTCTATATATATAGTATTATCAAATCTTAATAGATATCAAAATGGTTTAAATCTAATTATATGTATATTTTTTTTTTACTTGTAATAGCTGTATAGCTATAACCAATATAACTTAACTTTTGTGTTTACAATTTTAAAAATATTATTATCTAAGTTCTAATCTAGATTGATAAATTTGATAAATCTTCTTTATCGTAGCTATTAATACATCTGTCTATTGCACTCAGAATCGTAGATCCTCTTGTGGACCACCTTAAATTAGGTAAGTATAGCTTAGACTTCGGACAAAACAAAAACAGTCCAATTAGTGAGAAATTATCTGTTGTAGGTATGCTGTAAAAATAATGTTTGGCTATATGAATTTACAGAAACATCTAATCAAACCACAAAAGATAACTTCGCCTTTTCAATTTTACTTTAAAACATGTTCAATCAATATTAAAATGACTGATCTTTCTTTTTCTCTTAAATCTCTTAAACGCCATAGCTTCAACAATTAAGTCCAGCTAATTGGACTGATCTTATTGGTTCGGCTTGTGCCCTTGAATCACCGACTATCGATCACCTATCTGCAGTGGCACCAGGTGTTTGCGTGGCCTGTTTGCGAACGGAGATTTGTGAACTATCCGGATGGATAGAAACAGCATTCAACATTCCTCCGGAATTTGCAGTTCCCAAAATTATTTCAGTACGTATTTTTCTCTGTTGAGTTTATTTTTATATACTGACAGAATTTAATTTGTTTTATACTTATTTAATACTACAATAAATCATATAGTTAGAAATAATTCATACTTTCTAACATATTATTATTATGAAAAATATTATTAATAATTTTAAAATTCCATACTTAATTTATGACATGAAAATTGTATTAAGTCAAATGTGCAAGATACCCTATAGTTTGTAAATGGTATATTGATGTTACTTTAAATTCCTTACTTACTCCTCATATTGTTAAAAATATTAAATAAAATATTAATTACATTATAAATGATTGATACACTATTATATTTTCAGAAACCGTATGAATAACTTAGACAGTCTATAACTAACTATTAAGATACAAAATTAGGTCAAAACAATGCTGGCTTAGTCTCTCCAAACTCTTATTTTAATGTTTAGTATACGAGTACTCTTCTAGTATGAAACTAAAAAAATATAGTTTTTAGTTTTATTACTAAATGGACATTTTTATTTATAATCTTTGAAATCCTCACTTTTATATCAGAATTTACTAAAAATAGTAATTATTTATTTTATTATTTTACTACACTGAAAACTACATGTTGTTATATGTCCTATTTTCTTTTACAGTCAAAATAATTTATTTCGCTACTTGTAGATTTAAAGGGTGTTTATAAAATGGTTAAACCTACCTTAAATATAGCGTAAAATTATATTACTTGATATTTTGAAGATGCAGTTAAAATAATGTTTATGTTTATGTTACAGAACATTTTGAATCCGGGCTCTTCTGACATTAACGAATTGTTTACGCAGAACTCTCGTTTGCAAGAACTCATCACCGAGATATGGCCTCTTCTAGAATTGTCTTCTCAGAATTGGGCGAAACAGCTTCAACAAGCTTTCGGAGCAATTAGTGTTTTTCAGGAGCCCAACAAGCAACAACAAGACGCGTATGCTATTTTCTCACGTGATAAAATATATAGTCATAATCATTAATTTAAGAACCAAACACGTAAATTCTTTTATCTTGACATGATTTATGAACCTGTTTATAATGTAAAATAGATAAATAGAAAATACTACAAAAATAGATAAAATAGTAAATAAGATAATAGTTAAAATTCTAGTATTAATTGTTTAGTTCATATCTTAATTTTTAATAAGATAATACATAATAAGTAATAGAAATCTTACATTCTGAAAAAAGTTTTAGGAATTAATAAATTCATTAAGGATCTCATGAATTCAAAAGAACAATTTAATGAAATTATCCTCAACTAACTTATTATAATTACTCAACCAAATTATAATTATCAATTTTTAAGTTTGATCAATTTCTTAATAAAAAATAATTTTAGTATATTGTAAATATTTTATTTCAAAATAATAAAAATCAATCAAGAAAAGAAAATATATTTGTTACATTAACTCCTTTTTGTTAATTTCTATATCTATTGAAAGTATTGTATTTCTTTTTGTTATGATTATGGCAATGTTAAAAGTTAACAATAACGTTATCTATCCTTATTATTGCACAATACATTGCTACTGATCTTTAAAATTATTTTATTAATGATACATGGGTTAAATATTTCATTACTGATTTTATTCCAGACAACAAGATGCAATTAGAACAATAATAAAAGTTCTATCTGACTCAGCAATTCGCGACCCGGCCCTATCCATCTTGTCAGCCATGATGCAAGCTTGGCAGCCACTGTTTACATCGCTCAATAACAAAAACTTAACGCTCCAATCAGTCATGGACGGAGATGGAACCCTCCGATCACTCTTCACCCTAGGAAGCCAATACGACACGATTATGGAGGTATTTCTCCAGGCAGCAATGAAGTCACCGAGCAAAGTGATCCAACTCTTCTCGGATCCAGTCAACCTTCCCCAACTCGTCTGCAATGGAAGTCTTCAACTGGAGACGTACTTCCAACTTGCGCCGACTTCTGTCAACATCTCGCACCTGCAGGAGGCCTTCTGTCAAATCAAAATCGATTCCAGCTTCGCGTTCGAGCTGGCCAGAAAAGTGGGACTCGATCAGGTTATCACGAAGCAGTGGTCGACAACGAATGTACCCACCATTCAACAACAACTGACTGACTTTTCCAATATGATAATTTTATTGACAAACGCTCAAAACCTGTCGATTAATATTTCATCAACTGACGCTAACAGGTTGACCTTTCTTTTAACACAATACAAGGATACGACATATTCGATTCTTGTGGAGACGATTCTTAGGAAATTCATTCCGACACCACAAATAGTGCTCTACGATGATATTAAAAATCAAGTTCTTTTTATGGGTGAATCCTTAATACGACAACTCACAAGTATACAGATGAATAAGGTAAATTAATTCTTTTCAAATTTAAGTTTTGAAAATTGATTATTTCAGTTTAGCTCACTTATTTGTGCATAAACACTTTTTTGTGAAATTTTTTAAAATATTTTGATTTATTGAAGAATAATTATTTATACAAGCATTCCTAAAATTATTTCGTAAAATGTGTTATTTCTTTTTTAGAATGGGCATATTCAATTAGCATTAAATTTTACAGAAATATTTGCATCATATCAAAGAATTGCTAAAAGTATTGCCAATTACACCAGCACAGCTTCACTTACATATCGTGGTATTGATTTTCTCAATTTGATCAATTATCAAACTGATGAGCTTATTCGCAATTTTGGCTTGAATACAACAAGTAATGTTTCTTTAACGTAAGTCTGCTTTACATTTGACTTTACTTTTTCATAATTTGGTTTTAGAAATTTTTATATAATTTTTTTTTTTGAAATTAACATAGGTATTTCTAACTTATTTTAGTCAATTATTATAAAAATATTACATTTAAAATTTCTATATGATGTAATAGGCCAAATTTAATCAATCTAAAAATAGTTTTCAGTCAAATAGAATTAATGACTTTTTATCTATCTACATATTGTTTAATTGTGTTATTGTTTTGTGCATATTACACATATTTACCTATTACTCTAATACTCTAGCATATTATTTTAACCTAAACATAATATTGTTTTAGTTAGGTAATTTATAATAATTTAATTAGTTAAGGCTTTATTACATTTTAAATTGTATTAGTGTATGAGCTCTTTCAAATATTGTGCAGTAAAATTATTGATATCCTTTTAATTATTATTAAAATTTATACATATAAATTGTTTATTAGCAATATATTTATATAATATATTTTAAACATACATTACACTTTCAGGGCATCCAGTGTCACCAAAATGTTGGTCGATTTTGTAATGAATGTCACATGTCCCATGATGGCACCACCTGGAAATGCAACAGAATACGACTGTGCTATTCAACAACATTTTATGGGTCTAGATTTGGTCAACTTTGTAACCAATATATTTTCACAAAATCAAGTTAACATGAATAGTAAGTCATACTAATTAATTTAATATTTCCACAAAATAATATCCTTATTTACTTTTTCTATTGTTGCTCCTTATCATTATTATCTAAATATATGTTACATATACTATTAATTACTATAGCATTTGAATTATTTGAAATTTTTTTAACAAATGTAATATTGGCTTTTATACATATAGAACTATTTCTTTGTTATTTTTTAAAGTTAATCTTTACTACAATCAGTGAATTTGTTTATATTAAAGTAGAACATTGTTTTGTGAGAAATTAAAGTTGATTTTTTTATTCTATTATGAGAACTTTTCTGATTTAATGAACTAGTATAACAGTTAAATCAAAATAACTAAATCTGTATCAGTATTGTACTTACTTACTTTGTTCTTCATATGCTTTAATTTTTCCACAATACTTTTAAATGGACTCTTATATTATCCGTAATACTATGGTGAATTATTAAATAGTAGAGTAACTTTAAATTAATATATTAATGTTATATAAATTAAAATATAATGTATATGTAATTTGTGTTTAATAAGTATTTCCCATATGCAACAATATGTTACTAAACTGTTGAGTAAGTGTTAAGAAAGGCTAAAACTGAGAAACATTAACAACTTAGAATGGTTTCATGCATATTTATTCATGCATTTTTATGTTGAACGTAGAGCATCTGTATATGATAAATTATAAATAATAATTGCTGTGTTTTAATTTGAATGTGAAAATTAGCCGGGAATATAATGTGCTGTTTATATGAAATAATATTTTCGCTATAATAAAGAGTACTATTCCTAACCAGCCTTATTCTTCTTGTGCAAAAAATTATCTGGACGTAATAAAATGCACAATCAACATGCAGTTAAAGTACTCAGTGAATATATAATTGTATGTTAGAGCGAAATATTAATTTAGTGATACTAGGTGTCATCAATAACTATGTACACATAATATACTTTAATAGTGTTAATTCAACTATTTAGTGTATATTCAATAATACAGGAAAACATATATATTCATCGTTTTTATGATTAAACTCTTATTATTATTGTAGTAATTATTATATAGTTTAAGAAAGAATCTTAAGCGTATAAATTAGCATAGTTAATTCTAAAAATACTTTCGGAAATTGAAAATCTTTTTTGGAAAGATAATATTTTATCGAACATGTTAAATATATGTTATATTTAATAACATAATACACAAACATATTTTAGATACTTGCTGTCAAATTTTTAATCTACTATTAAACTACTTATTTTTAAAATTATAAAATAGATTAAATACATATTATACTCTTTAACGCTTACAACTTATACCTAATATTACATATTTGAAAGATTCGAAATACAAGTAAATGAAGGAATAACCAAATTATGCATATATACTATTTAATTTCCTCTTTAGAAACCTTTACCTTGATAGAATATGTTCCAAATACGAATGCTCTTCGTGAGTTCTTCAGATCTTTGAATATCACGGATGGAGACGTCATTGTCACTACACTTCTTCAATCTGCTACAACTTCGGATAAAGTAATCAATATAGTGATTTAAGTATCAATACCGATAGATAACGCACTAACAGTTTTTTAATACCTACTATTCTTTTTAATATGTTCATGCTTTTACTTTATTTGAATAGTGTCCTTTAATATAAGTATGTTTGCTACTACATTTAAAAAAATGTCAACACTTTAGAACATGAAAAAAATACTATATTATATTATCATTTGGGATTAAAATTTGAGAATGAACTAAAGATATTGCAATAAAAGCAATATACCTAACCGATTATTTTTAATTCATGTGAAATAAAATATATTGGTCGAAGTCGCAGGAATCATATAAATATAGTTTTGTTTTAGGTGAATTAAAATTTGCATTACATAATATAATATCAAAATCTATAGTATTATTTTATTTAAATGTAATCCATATTGTTTTATACTACACCTAAAGAAACTAAATATTTTAAACACATTTTGTTTCATAATTCATGTGTTCAAGAAACAGACATAATATATTTAATATGCAAACTATATATATTAGTTAGTCGCATATTAAAAAAAAACAGAATATATTATATTGCTAGAATTTTAAAACCTGCACTAAATAAATGATAATTATATGTACAATATCGATGTCTCTTAAATTTCAGCTTCAAAAACTTCTGAACTCGATATCGTCTCAAAGCGGGGAACAATTCTGTTGGCATTTGGGTCAATATTTCGACCTTTTACCCAATTCCAACATAAACTGGACAGGCATTCTTAGCCTAGTTTGTAATACATCTCTATATAACGAACAAACAGCTGGGAGATTTGCTGATATATTTAGTGAAATAATTCACTCGACAATGCCAAATTTATTTCAAAAAGTATGCCATCGCAAAAAATACCTCCCTCGTGTTTATTTTATTCGTTAAATAATTATTTCTACACATATATTTTGTAGCTTTTGTAAATTTTGTAACTTTTAGAAACTAATGAAAATTAGTTATAGTGACTGAGGCTCATTAAGACTTATTATTATATAGGATAAATTATAAATATTAATGTCGCTATCTTGTATAGAGGTTAATTATAGCGTGATATTTAGTATTACACTGTATGTATTTCACATATTTTACCATACAAAACTCATGCTTAAATGTTTTAAATTATATTTAAATAAACTTGACTGTTTTTTTATTTATATATTTATGTATCACATTTTCTTTAGTTTTTCGAATGTTTAGCGTATATTTCAACTACTAGTAATATATTTTATACTATCAAAGTATTCCATATTTGAAAAATTATTCTAAATATAAACATAAATATACATT
Source organism: Invenusta paracnida (assembly GCA_036023295.1). NCBI lineage: Eukaryota > Metazoa > Platyhelminthes > Proseriata > Coelogynoporidae > Invenusta > Invenusta paracnida. The sequence continues at coordinate 2,010 of JAYRBW010015318.1, read as the reverse complement.
TATATATTTTATAAATTGTTTCCTCTGTTTATTTTAGTTGTTATATGTAAATTTTCTTTTTTGTAATTCGTGATATAACATCAGCTTAAAAGCAAGTATCATAAATTATGCATATATTATATAGGATACGTTTATAATGATAATATGAGCTATATTGTGGTCTCACTTTGTCAGAATATATATTAATTTTAATTAATTAGTCACCACATATTTAAACTAATCAATCGATTATAATTAGCTCAATGATGCAGTGCTACTCAGTTTGTTAAAGACAAGAGCATGAGCATATTATATAGACTTAGTCTTAGAGTCTATTTGAACTTACAGTCATCGAGTTTGAAGGCAGCAGCTCAACCCATTTCACTACCATTCTGCTAGGGGGAGGCTCATTAAATGTTTTTTTATAGAAAAAAGTCAGTGAACAATACTAAAATCAACGAGGATGAAAGAAGGTCTTCTTGTTTGCCCTATTGCTATCTTACGTACAGCTATAGGAGATTAGAAGACAGTAATGCCTCTATGATTTTTACCCATGTTATAAACTCCTATTGTGTAGATATAGGCTATACTAGCATGGTGTTTTTAGGAGATATGTTACTACTGTCGTAGCCTCAATGTTACAGGCGTTCCCGGACAGTTTGTCTAAATACAACAGCCCCGCGTGCCATCCCCACGAGCTTAGTTTAGATGTACCTTTCACGTCTCAGAAGGGGAAGGTCCGTTTCTGACTGTTCAAAGTTTTAGGATTACTATTTTTTTATAAAACTTTTCAAAAAAAAGATAGACAGACATTCCACTCATATATATATATATATATCGACAAAGCGTAAATAAAATTATAACTATAAAATAAATGTTATTGAATTATTTTTAACATACATGCATGCATGCATACATTACACTTATAGTATAAATAATAATTTCATATAATTAATAAAGTACCTACTGATCTTTCATTAGAATATGGAATACAAGGAATATGCAGCCATTCAGCAGATACTTTTGTCAATATCATCTTTGATTCAAGATACAAAAACCAATGGGCAGGATCAAATAACAAGTCTTGTCAACTTTGGAAGCATGACTACTTGGGAAGGCTTTGTTCTGCAAAATTCAACTCTGAATTTAAGTCTGTAAGTTTACTCAAATAACATAAATTAAACAATTACATATATATTTAAAAAATTATTATTCCTTTTTTATTATTGCTTGATAACTATGTATTATTATGTTTCCTTATTGTTAATTTGTTTTTCTGAAATTAAATATATTTTAAAGTAAGCAAATAGTATCACTTCACTGTGTTGGAATGTTTTAAATATGGTTAAAACCATAGAAATAAATCAATATATTTATTTTCAAAGTTTATATAAAATATATATTTAAAGTAGAACAACTATCTGTGATTAATACACATTAATGTGTTTAACGATTTAACATGTCACATTAATGTGACATGTTATACATGTGACATATAATCTCCACTTCACTATACAAATTCAGTGGGATTTATTCGTAAGGAAAACAATTATAAGCATACAATAGTCAGATTTTGTGTTTAAGAGAAATATTGGTTGTTGTTTTTGTTGCTTTTACTCTTGACGATACGTGGATCATATCAGCCCATCAGTATCTCCAATAAATAGTTTCTCTTATGAGAGATTTTGTATAGTGTGAGATTATTGAAATGATTATTTCTTGTATTTCACCATCTATCACATTTTAGTAATATATATTCTTCTTCTCTAGTTTCACATTCTTCACATATAAGTGAATCTGTCTTTCCAATGCTGTGTTTATATGTTCTTAGTAAGAAACTGTTCCCAGTTCTAGATCGTGCTAGAGGGATGGATTCTTTCTCTTTTCGTCTATTTTCTCAAATAGGGGCACATAGAATGATAAAAGGGCAGCTAGATAACAGGATAGGGGCACATAGAATGAGAAAAGGGCAGCTAGATAGCAGGATAGGGGCACATAGAATGAGAAAAGGGCAGCTAGATAACAGGATAG
>JAYRBW010015307.1:0-13026 GCA_036023295.1 Invenusta paracnida | reverse complement strand
GGGAGCTCTTGCTAGATCCTCCTGCAAGTCGAGTGGCGCACGTCCAGGTCGATGTTGTGATCTGCCATGGTGGGGTGAGGGAGATGGGGCGGAGCTCTTGTCGGCCGATTTTAGAGAGGTTGATCCTGGTGGACTGATCACTGGAGCTGTGGCGCCAGCTCGAGCGAGTCTTCAGGCGGTGTGGCACAGCCCTGTCAGCGATGAGTCGCCGCGGGTTCGATTTGGGGAGCCGGCGGGACTTCTCGAGGGCCAACACTCTGGCTCTAACGTTTCGATTTGCCTGAATTGGTGGAGATTGTTTTCCCGTTGTGTATCATACTTTAGTTAGGGCAACCTCTTTCCACGGTGCCAGAAAGTGACTTGATAAGTTTCCAGGTTTTAGTGGCGTCTGCGTTATTCTCAGCATCTGTAAGGAAGTCTTTCCACTCTTCCTCTTTCCTCTCTTCGATCATCTTGTTCACATCCTTGCATGCCTCCATCCATTCTAGCATGTTGTTGCTAACATTCTTTCGGAGGCTATTTCTTTTTTTGATAGCAGTATGGATCTCTGGGGTGACATGTCTTTTACGATCCGTGGCTTTACATTTGCCCACATGAATCTTGGCCGCATTGATAAGAATACTGGTGAACTTTTTGATTTTAGAGTCTAAGGTGGCGTTATTATCACTGTTGCTTGTCTTGATATTTTCCTTAACTCTTCCAGCAAATTTTTCGCAATCGACTCCCTTAGATTTCCATTTGGCCATGTTATAAGGGGTTGGATTGTTGGTTCTGATGTTTTCTTTGATGGTGTTGGTGATGGGCAGGTGGTCGGATCCCAAGTCTTCGCAAAGCGTTCAATCCATCTTATCTGCCAGGCTGCTGTGACAAATAGTAATGTGCGGTGAACTCATACCTCAGTGCCTTTGTTGATTCTGGTGGGGAAGCCAATGTTGATGCAGGCCATTTCTGTGGTCATTAGCCACTCTTTGATCTCTTCCCCGTGTTTGTCATGGGGTTGAATGGGATCCCATAGGCTGAAGTGACCATTTAGATCCCCTCCGATGATAACGTTGCGGCCGTATGGGAGCTGGCTAAGTTCTTGTTCAGCGGTTTTAGTGTGGGAACGATTAGGTGGATTGTACACATTACAAATGGTGAGCCATTTCCTCTGTGAGATGTGAATTTTAAAGACCTAGATATCGGTGTTCTTTCTGCAGTCAGTGGGGCAGTTGTTAATAAAGGTGATGTTGCATTTAAGGTAAGATATAAGACCTCCTAACCCAGTGCTCCTGTCTTTTCTGATTGCAGCATAACCTGGGATCTGAGGGGTGTTGTCAGTCTGTCTGAGCTTAGTCTCCAGGATGAGGCAAATGTCAATATCTTCCTTTTGGAGGTGGTTTTCAAGTTCGTAGACTTTGTTGCGCAGACCATCCGCATTCCATTACAGAATTGTAATTTGGTCTTTAAACGCGAGAGATTGCTTTTCTGAGATTGCGATAGGTTCTCTAGGAACATTAACATCAGCTTGGTTAGACGTTTTGTATATGCAGTTGCTGCACCTCCAATTTTCATGGGCTAGGGCCTGATCAGCTGCCTCTCGGGTGAGCTTAGAGCACTTTTTGTGCCAGAAATTTTGCAAATACAACAGGTCAAAGGAGTAATGTTCCTGGCTATAGTTTTCTTACAACCGATGTCCTCTAACTTTCTACCAGCAATGGTGTCGCTGGTGGCTAAGCTTTTAGTGTTGGGCTGAGGGCTATGGGTGCTACAGCACCACTTCTGATCAGGGTTGTATCTAGAAAGCTTGCTGCACTCTGACTTCTTGTGGGAAAGGGCGTTGCAGGTGTTGTTTTGAGCTATGATAGGACCCTCATCTTCAATAACCATTTAGACAAGGTGGTCAAAAGAGCCAATAACAGAGTAAACGTCATCGCTATGTATTCCAGAAGTGAGTGGAGATAGCAAACAGAAATGAACACAAGATTATATGGCACCCTAGTGAGAAGCGTCCTGGACTACGGTGCAGCAAGTTGACAACCATGGTTATCCGAAACGAACTGTTCCAAACTTGAAAGGTCCCAAAATAAAGCGCTCAGGACAGTTACAGGCCACCTCAGAACAACATCGGTGGAGGCCCTTTCTTAGAAGCCGGCACAGTATCCTATAAGACTCATATGAAGCTTAACATCTTCAAGACGGGCCAGAATGCCAAGTCCGTTTGAGAGGACAACCCGAAAAATATCATTAACGAGGGTCCCTTGCAAAGAATCAAGACCAGGAGTAGCCTGAGAGAACAGATTAGGAAATTATAGAATACTACTGTGGGAGTTTAGGGCCCTATCACCCCAGCGAACAGCTTTACCAGCCCTTTTTGATATACAGGGCTGCTATAGGCATAGGCAGCTTAAAAGATTATATATTATTAAAATGTATTTTAGTAAATAAATTGGCTATGTCTCAACTTTGATAATGTCTGGTTATCCGAAGATACATTTTGCTCTCTTTGGAGCTATCCTAACTATATTACTATTTATAGCTTGATACTTATCATTATGCCTGAGATGTTTAAAAATTCTACATCAACCTCCTGGAACCGCGGTGACCATGTTGCGGTTCGTCAAAAAGCAACTGTTGTATACCGGGGGAACCGCGAGAGGGTCTCTCCATTTAAGCCAATAACAATAGATAGGTGAGACTAGAATGTATGCCTCAGTTTTATTGGCTGCCTGGTATTTGAATGACGACAATGTTTTAGTATAACCGGTATAGGATAGACATGCAGCTTTGATGCAGTTGATAGAAAACAGATGTTGATGATTGACAGATACGTTTATAGTCTAATATCAGCACTATATTTACACAGTTTTTTTCAATATAATGAAATCTAATATGTATATATAAAAATCATATTATTTAGGTGTGAAATTTTATATAAACGTAATATTTTCAATGATCATCAAGAAATTAATAGTTTATATTTTATATTAAAACTAGATTATTATATGTAGATGAATAGTACGTATTCCTAGTTTATTTTTTATATAGATGGAGTAAATACCTATAGTGGTAATTAATTATTACAATTATTTACAAAAAAATCTAAAATAACAATTTCTATGGATTTTTTTCTTTCTTTTTCCCTTTTTTATGAAATGTTTTCACTTTTGTGTATAAATCGCTATATCTGCGGTTGCAAATATAATATTAACTACTTATTTTTATAACTTCTCGCTTATTTTATCAATATCGAATTTTCATTTTACTTTATAAATAGTATAATTTACAAAACATATGATAAATTAATGTAGCGTTACAAAAATTGTCAATACTAATTTTATTTCACTATATACAAGATATTATATACTATATACTATAATAATATATAGTATATATACTAGTAGTAATATATAGTATATAGTTATATCTATAGGTAATATAATGTACTATATTATTGTACTGTATTATTTATATCCATTTGTGAATTTTCGAAAAATAATAATATGATGTGGCTTTTCTATTATCTGTGAAAATTTGTGTATCGCTCATAATTGTCAATGATTTTCATAAAGGTTTATAATGTGGCATGATTTTGATAGTTGTGTAATAATATACCATATCTTAGATAACATGTTTATTATACATATATTTAGTATAAAGAAAGATATTTTTGTATGTTACGTCAAGCCAATATAAACGAAAATACAATGCGTACATTGTTTATCAACTGATCAGATGTATATATGTTATGCTGTTTAGTTATTTTATGATGCATAACACCTGTATACCTGTCTAAATTAAGATAACACAAAATTTCGATGTATTTTCAATGCAATAAATGTAGTAAATCACATGAGTTCTAAATATTTTATAAAATTCGTGTTGTTACACATTTTATGTTCGTATTATCTATGTAGTCAGATTTACCAGTAGATAAATTGAAAAATAGATATCAAGATTCAATGTTCTTATATATTATAAGTATAACCAATGTCAGATTCAATAAAATGATAATCTAAAAAAAAATATTTATATTAAAAAAATTCATCGTAACATGCCACATTTCAAATTTTGATAAGAATGAAATAAAAGCATCACACATTTACAATAATAATGTTAAAGCAGGTTAAACGTTTATAATTCTAAATTCTCATACTATATGAAATATAGACGTACATAATAATATTATTTATACTAAATCCCATTATTTGACCCTCATAAAATTCAATAAAGAGAAGTCTATACTTATATAGCAGGTAACTAATATAATAACTATTGCTTATATTCTGATGAAAATAAATAGCTGGTAGATTTCAATGTTAAATTTTCATGTACTATAATATACCAGCGTTGTCGCAAAAACAAAAAGGGAAGGGGCTATTGTATGCATGTACGACATTTGCATAAATAACTAATAGCATTTGAGAGTTATCTTTTGATAAATATATAAACGTTTTTCAGAGAACAAAAATCACACTATGCATTCGTAATTAAGAAAGGTTTAAGGTATCTGCGTAATTTGCTGCGTAATTGCTTAAGCAATCTACACTATACGGACGACCGCGACTCTTAAAGCAACATCACATAAAGACATGCATACCCTTACAAAAATAGTACACATCACAAGTGAAGACGCTGGTTTGTTTTAAAACGTTAAGAATACTAAATCAATGCAAGTGGCCGTCGAAGAGGAACCTTAATTTACAGCAAACCAGCGAAAACATTGAAGATATCAAAGAATTCAACTTCCTTGGATCTTTCATTACAAATCAAGGAGGAAGCGCCAAAGAAATAAAACGACGAATTGGCATAGCACACTCGGCTATGTTCGACCTCAGCAACGTATGTCAAAGTCACGACGTCAGTGTCAACACCAAGATCAAAATATTTGCAGTATAATTTTTTCAATTACAACATACGGGTGTGAATCTTGGATTCTGACTCAGAACGAAAAGACGAAAACATAACGGCGTTTGAATTATGGACATAGAGAAAAATACTATTGATCGGGTGGCATGAGCACAGAACAAACGAATACGTTCTAGACAAAGTGAAAAACCTTAAAGCTTGGTTAACATTGTTACGGAAAGAAAACCTAAATACTTTGGTGGTATATATCGGCGAGGTAAAGAATCGTTAGAAAAGCTGAATACTTTGTTGTATGTTATTTTTTGTTTTCGTATGTAGTTTAAAATGTTTTCGTACATTTTGGACGTAGTTTAGAACTATATACATCCCATTTTCATATATAAATTTATGAATATATTTTGTTAATTCGCATAAATTATTGTTATTGTGACATCCGTCAGTTTTGTTATCGAAGCAATATGGTGGATGACATTTTGTGAAGGTATCCTAATTTAATTAGTTTTAAGAATTTTTTATTACTTTATAAAGTTGATTTTTTCAAAGAACACTATATACTGATATTAAATGTTTAGGGTTATATTTTTTTATTATATTTTGTTTTGAAACCTATGTTTTTATGTCTCATTTAGCTGTGTCTTTCTTCTGAAGTTTTCACTTTTATATTCCTTGTTGATATACAGGGCTGCTATAGGCAGCTTAAAAGATTATATATTATTAAAATATATTTTAGTCAAAGTAAAATATTAAATGTAAGGTCTAATCCGCTGTCACACAAATAATATTTTTTTTATTTACTTGTCAAAAAAACGTATTTGAAATATATTAATTACTTTCAATTTCAATATATCGAATTTAGGCATTGTTTATTTCTCAATGGAAGCAGTATAAATTGTTATTTTATAAATCAAACTGTTACTGGTTTAAAACTTAGTATGGTACTATGACCAATAATTCCATTTGTTATTCTATTTAGCACTGTGAGTGTGGCTGTGGGATTATTAAATTTAAGGCTAGTAGAATACAATTAAGAGCTAAGCCTAGCCAGGAGCTGGAGTATAAGTAAGGATTATAATTTAAAATTAATACATAAATAATATTAAATATTAATGTATTACCTTGTTAAATGCTATGAATTTATTTTTGTATAATTTTTACTATTTATTTATATGATATTTATTACCTATATTAATCACAACTCTGATTCATAAGAATCACAACTCACAATATCACTGACAACTGACACCAATCATCCAGCACTGTGGACTGCTGGGCCATAATAAATGAATGCCCTTAGTATTTTTTAAATGTTAAAACTACATACAATTACAATGTCATATGACTATGAGGTTAAAACTTAAAATAAATATTATTAATTCTTACACTTTGTAATTCCTTGGAAATGAATATTCTTACTGTTGGCAACCAACTCTGAACTAGGGCAGTTTGCCTTTTTAGCCTGTCCCAGTTTAGAACTGGGCCAATCAAAATTAAACTTTTTAAAGTTCAGAACTGGCTGAACAATTTGGGACTATTAATTTGCTTAAAATCTTCATCAAATAAATATATTAGCAATTTACTACTATTAATATAATTCTTCAAGTATTAAATAGTATTTACAAAAGAAAACTGCTATTCTTAAAAGGTTTTAAAAAGTATATCTACTTTTAAATATGGCACTAAGAAAAAGTTCTCTTAAGTTAATGAAGTAACATATTTTCATTTAATAAATAATTTAAATATTTTAAATTTAATAATAATTTTATATTTGTACACTGAACATCATACATTTTGCAACACATCATAGACAAAAATATAAAATATTTATCTATTTTATGCATTGTCTTTTGATTATAAATTCTATCCATGTCTTTTTTAATTTTAAATATTCAATCATTATATGTTAGTCCTTAAGTCTTAAGAGGACTGTTATTACATTTTCATAATTGGAGATGAAGGAGAATAATTCAATTGCAAGTTTGACCACCACAAGCTTCAAAAACAGTCCTGAGATGTCAATACATGCTGTCAATCAGATTGTTGGTGTAACATTCAAACATAAAAAAGAAAAATCAATAGACCTGGACAAAATGATGTCCATTATTAATCATAAATTATGATATATATTCAGGTTTAAATTTATTCAAATATAAGGAAGGAAAATCAATAGACATGGAATTTATAGCCAAAATTTTGACAACGCATAAAACATTAGATAACTATTTTATAATTTTTATATTTGTAAGTTCATTTATTTTTAAGTATTGCAAAATTTATGATGTTTAGTATATTAGGTATATAACTTGAAAATTGGAATAGTTTTAAGCTTGTTGACCAGTTCAAAACTCATTGGACAAATTTTTGAAATTTTTTAGTTATTGATGAAAATTAATTAAATTTTAGTTTTATAAAAATTTTAATACTAATTGATATTTTATTATTAATTAGGTACTTAGAGTACAGTCTATTGTTTTATAATAGCATTAGATATATGCCATTTTGATGATTTAATTTTTCAAAATGCTATATTACAATTTAATCAATTTTCACTCATAAAAAGTTCAAAATTGGTCCAATGAGTTCAGAACCTGTTGACCAATTTAGAACTATTCTTCATTTTGAGATATTACACACTTAATAAAAAATATTCCTAACTTTTTTAGTGCCACATTTAAAAGTAGATATTATTGTAGAAGATTCTTGACATTACATTACACATGCATAAGCCACAAGTGATAAATACAAGATATATAATTCATAAGAAAGTATAGTATTAAAAAAGATTTAATATAATTTATATCCCAGAAATTTTAATAACATCATTTGCTGGTGTAATATCAATGCTGATAGTTTAACAATTATGTTTTTGTTAAAAATATAGTATTGTGTGTAAAATTGCACAATTACACACAAACATGATCATTAATTGTACTTATTAAAAGTTTACAGAATCATTTGCACAATCAGTAAAATAATAGAATAAGAATTGAAGCTTTCCCGAGTCAGCCAAGATTGTAGCCAACTCTTGATTCAATAAGCCAAAATATAAATTTTCTGTAGATTTGGTAAACTTTAAATTATATATTATAAAAATGTGGTTCATTTATGACTATTTCAATATTTTACATAAAATACTACATACATATTGTAGCATATTTCATTTCTTTTATAACTAACTAATGTAACTCACAAAAATGAAAAATAGACTATTTGTCACAAACCAGAAAAAATGTTTTGATAAGGGTTAAAATAAAAAATAAAACCATCATCTAAAATGCAGGGATCCTAAAAGTCTTAAAATTTCTGGATTTCAGGAAATTTGGAGGCAATTTGGTTACCTCATGCAATTCTTTAGAAAATGCAATAACATGTATAGCCCCCCACTGCCCTCTTATAATCAGAAGTATAAGTATTTATATATCATACATGATTGTATTGCAAATTTGAGGGTTTTAAATACAAAAAAAATTGGAAAGCTATGCCACCCAAACCCCCTACCACCCTGTGTTGTTAATACTTAACAAATAGTAAAAAAATACACTTATTTCATTTTAGAGTCTTCTTGTCAGTTGCCATAACCTATTTGCAAATATCTGAAACTGTACATAACCAACTTGACATTACCTTCAGTTTGGCTTCATTTATTGGGGCACATAAATTGTCATAAACTAACTTATTTAAATTCAATATAATATTATATTGAAACTATTATTATTCAAAGAAATTCATAATTAAATAAGGTACCTCATGTTCTTGATATATATATAAACAAAATATGTATTATATTTATCCAAAACCATTTCTTTTTATTCTTAAGAGTATTTTCGGATTAGACTATACCTATACAGTTTTATATTGCATGGCATAAAACACTTGATTTAACAGAACAAAGAACAAACAAAGCTTTAAGCCTGAAAAAAATCTCGATTTAGAGGCTTGGCTCTCACCTCCATAAATTGTGGTGAGTGATGGGAGAGCTAAAAATATTTTCCGGAAATTTGAAATTGATCTGTTAGGATCCCTGAAAATCTTTAATTCAATAAAGAACAATAAACTAATTTTCTGTGGTGATTCTATATGTGCTAGAGTGCATGTAGTTCCAGCACAATGTGTAATTTAATGTAAAAATGTTACTTGGCAAAATGTTTCATTTGCAATTGAATATAGATCCATTACATTAGTTGAAAAGTATGTTTGTTCTGATGATGTCACAGAGAAACAACATCTAGGATTTTATACTGTTACATTAATAGTCAGAGCTGTGAGAAAAATTTTTTGTATTTCATCCAAATTTTTGCTGTATTACTATTTCTTTTATTTTTTCTATGCTGCCTAGGGATGTACATATTTTATTATGATAGTTTAATTATTATGTTTTTGTTAAAAATATAGTATTGTGTGTAACATTACATAATTACACACAAACAAGGTCATTAATTGTACTCATTAAGGATTTACAGAATCATTTGCACAATGAGTAAAATAATAGTGATAGTTTATTAAAAATAAATATTTAATCATCTTTCACATGGAGACTCTAAAAAATGATGTAACAGAAATTGACAATAACCTTTAAATCTTTTTCTTCTGAGCAGAAATGTGTGCTTCATGTAAGGGTTTCAGCTGATATTACTTTTAGCCTCCATTCAATTGTACTTCTGCATGAACTGCTCTAATATTTTGGTTTCTTCACTTTGAGTGTGCAAAAGCTGACTGCACATCTTTATGATACAAACCCATTCATCTGGCGATGTCACTGAGAGATGTCTTCTGGTTCATTAAATCAATAAATGTATTGTGTCCCATTTGTTTTGTGAATGGCCATGCTCAAAGAATATGTCAGTGGTTTATTTTGATTATACTATTTTGATGATGTTGAGAAATGGGGGTTCCATTGATGTATAATCCTGTAATGTCTTCTCAGAAAAGTAATCCATGAGACAAGTGAAAACTTTTTAGGGCCTTTTCACCTTTTTCACCAGGACCCTTTTCACCTTGATCTTCTGTCCAAAAGTAACAGACTCATTTATTTTTCAAAACATCTAAAATTATAAAACTCATGCAGCTTACTTATTCTTCTATACCAAAAGAACACAGAAATCTATCCTTTTGGGCAGATCAGGATGCCTTTGAAATCCAATGCAATGATAAGTGTTTTTCATCAAAGTCACTACTTCTTTGTAATTCTAGCCTTTTCTTTGAAGCAGACATGTTTTTCATATTCCACATAGGTCTCCTCTATTTTAAGGTTTTGTGAATTATACTTTTTACAAGTGGTGTATTAATCTTTATTCATCTTACATATTAATATATATTTTACAACTTGAAATCATCATAGCACACAAGTGGTCATAGATTTAATGTTTACAATAAATTAAAGAAAGTATACTGAATTATGTTGCAGTAAACCTTCATATTTGAATTAACCAATGTTATTTAAGGATTTGTTGATTAAAAAACATTTAACTCTTACTATTTGTTCTATTCAGTAACTATATTAGATAAAGCATTTAATTTTTTCATACAAGCATTAAATTGACTAACTAAGTTGCTAATAGGGAAAAACAAAGGGAGATACACTAGTTTTTAATAAAAAAGTTTTTTGTTTAAGTAAAATAACTGGAAAATACAAATTAGTTGAAATAAAATATTAACACATTGCAGTTACATCAATTTGGTAAAACTGCACCTGTGTTTATTTTACACATTTAGACATGACAGCTAGTCAAATATGAGCATTTAAATTATTAATTGAAAATATTTGCAAAAATAATACATTTTAAGATATTTTAGTCAGTAAGAAAAACAATTATATATCAACAAAGATATATTATAAAATGAATTATTACAATTAGATAGGTACCCACATTTCTCTAAATTACATTTTAGATGAGGTATTGGTACTGACCATTTCATGGTTATAGCTAATTAGATTATATTTTCACATCAAAATACCTAACTGCCATTTGACATCATGTGTGTTGTTGATAATTCATTAGAAATTTAACCCAGGACTAAAGAATTGTTAAGCTAACCCAAATTATAATGTACCCAGACTCAAACAAAGAGGAAATACGATCTCTATAGGAATCAACACCTGTAAAGTTGTTCATGCTTGCATAATGGTTTTACATTTACAAATGAGGATGGATTTCTATGTATGAATAATAGCTCATAGACTTTAAGTTTTTATGATCACATTGATCTTTGTTTATAATTGTATACACTGCTCCTGTATATAATTATGATATGTGAGAAAAATTATATTATAAACTACAAGCACAAGAATTTTGTAACACTGAATGTTAAGCTTAAAATGCATAAATAGGATAAAATTACATGTTAATAAACCTGCAGGTTTATATAACATGGTATAAATAGGAATAGTTTACTGTATAATTTTGTAATAAAACATTTCATATAGATACAAATGATGGCCCTATCATCAAAATTTAGAGAGCTAGGCTTTTTGGAAGTATTTTACATAATACAGTATAATAAGTATATATACACAATAATTCTATATATATATGTTAATATACCTGAAAGATATTTTATGTTGTTATTTATTTAGATAAGCTCAGTTCTTTGTATCTTTAGTAGTAAGTAATATTCACTTCAATAGTTAATTTTTTAAACTTATTATTTGATAGTACTGCTACTTCTTATTAGATGTTTATTGCTATATATTTAAAAGTGTCCACTTAAAATTTCATCATTTAATTAATTTTGTAGATATTAGTAAAGATAATATGGAGTATTTAAAAAGTTTAAATATGGCTAAATTGCTATTTAAATATATGGTAACATTAAACAAGGCAGCATATTTCACAAAATCAATCCTTTTTATTTTCTTGAGGCATATATTTGAAGAAAAAAGGTTATTTTTTACTCATGATTCAATCTAGAGTTATTTATATTGTAAAATGACCTATTCAAGTAAAATATTAGGGGGTTATTTCTATTGTGCTGTATGGTTTATATAATGCATGCTTTCTTGGAGTACAATTCAAATTGTTATGAACTTGGTCAATATATATTGTTCAATGCTCTATCAGACCTGTTTTTAATGAAAGCTTTATTTACATAATTTTTTACATTGTGAATTCACTTCGTGAATGTCTTCTTGATCTCTTAATTTTTATATGTAAATCTTATTTCACTCACAATAGTCAGCAATACTTTAACTGCTTTCTTTTCATTTGTAATTGTTGTGACTGACTGGTGTTCTGGGTGTACATTGTGTAACTTTTATTTTCCTCAACTAATGTTATTGCTTTCTCATTTTTCTTCCATTCTATTATTTATTGTGCAGTAGTTATTTATCATTATTTTGAAAATAAATGGAATTGAGATAGTGAGGATTTTTTTTATCAGAACAACTTTGCCATTCAGCTTATGAATTTACTTTTTGAAAAAATTATCTGATACGACCTATGTGTGATATTGGGGTTATATTAATGTTAGTGTGCATTATTTAAATGTATATGCCATTCATCTTTATCTGATTTATTACACTTTTTTTAATTATCTCTAGTAGTATACTGTAATATTATATAATATATTATGCTATACACCCCGTCAGAAAGAAACGTTGCAGTAAAACTACAATTTAATACATTTTATTATTTCTTTTAATGAGAAAGATTTAAAACAATATCAATTTTACATTCATTTGACTTTATTTGGGTACCATTTTAGAATATATTTAACATCTAAATTTATTGATACAAGGTCAAATTAATTTGTTTGCCCCATACAGGGATGAAATATAAAGTAGTGATGAAATACAGGGGCAGAAACTAATAGGGTGTGTAACCTCCTCATGCTGCAATAATGGCCTGAATCCTCTTTGGCATTGCCTCAACAAGGCTGTCAATGAGGTTCTGAGGAATCCTGTTCCACACATCTTGAGCAGCATGTCAAAGTCCATTTAATCCATGCACCTCTTGCTTGTCAACCTCAGACTGAAGATGGGACCACAGGTTCTCGATGGGGTTTAAGTCTGGCAACTGAGCTGGCCAGTCCATCAACTCAATCTCACTCTCTTCAAGTAGGCGCTATGTCCTCTGAGCCATGTGACATGATGCATTGTCATGCTGGTAGGTGATGTTTGTTTCCAGGAAGGTCCAGTGGCACAACATGATTTGTGAGGATGTTGCAGTACACTTCAGCATTGAC
>JAYRBW010015296.1:0-13026 GCA_036023295.1 Invenusta paracnida | reverse complement strand
ATATACTTTGGTATAATAAAACATTTTATGGAAAATTATTTTTTTACAGGCGCTCAAATTCATCGATACAGCCTATAATATAGTTTATTTAACTCATCGACTTCTTTAACATTCTTTTTCATAAACTTCCTAACAAGAAAAATAATTCAAAACTGTTAAACTTGAACAAAATAAGTATTATTTATAACTGCCTAATATATATTTCAAAACTATTGGTGTTTTACACGATACATAATATATAATAATGTATATGTGTACATCAATAAACTTCTGCACATGAAACCAATAGCTTCTTACAACTAAAAAATAAATCGATTATTGAAATTTTGCACTGAGAGTCATGAAACAAATTTGACCACAAAACAGTGTAAGTAAGTAGGTAGATATATATGCCTAGACATTATCACAATAAAAGTTCGTACTGTCAACTGTCATATGATCTCAACTATAAACAGTTATTTGACACAAATATTATTATAAAAATATCTCATCGTATCTTATTTTGCGCATTTTTTATGTTTTATATTAATAGGAAATATTTTATTTCTTTATCCGAACTGAAGACTAATTTTTTGCCAAAATCAATTTATGATTATATTCGAATAATATAAATATTTTTGACATTATAGTATACATGCGCATTGTTTTATAAAATCTGATCAATAGTACTGTAAAAACGAAAACTGTATATTTCAAAGATCCACCCTCTATGTCCCTGACTCATTTGAGAAGTCTTTAAAATGTTTTCCATCAAAATCCCTTTTAGTGACACTGAAAAACCGGCATTTTTACAGAATTTGCTGATAACAGATATATATTGGATAAAATCATTAATTATAACATTTTATACATGAATATATACATTATACATATATTAGAGTAATACGTTTTTAAATATATTTGTCTATATTAATATTAAATGAGTTAGCATAGCAATACTTACTTTTTGAAATGATATATTACCAATAGAGAGATTACCAATGATAGATTACCAATCTATGTACATATAATTTCTTTTGTATGTACCTTAATTTGAATATATATTTGGCGTCAGTTTCTTAAATACAGCTCAAAACATTTTACAAATTAAAGCGATCTAAAGTAAGAAAAATACTTTACTGGAAGTTACGAATTTAAAGAAATTACAATAATTTAAATACCTATATATATATATTTACAGTATATTTGAGAATATGAAAGAAAAATAATGTCTTCTGAAGCAATATGACATTTACCTAGTTTTTTAAATCCTAATAAATATAACCTTCACTCTGACAACTGCTTTAAGCCGCCAGCGAGTTATATTATAGGTGGCTGATATTTTTCCCAGGCAAATTAAAAGGTGTAAGATTTATACAGCCATATTCTTGTAATATTTACAAGGCATACAACCTAGAGAGACTTTCTAAATCAATAAGGAAGCCATTTCATAGTTCACAGTTCTTCAAGAGCCTAGCAATTATTCGATCTATATAATATGACTTTGGTTTTTTACCCCAAGTGTACAAATAAGAATTGGAATCATATATTTATATTGGAGCTAAACACCCTATAAAAAAGAGAGATTTGCTGAGTTGGTTAATTCGTGAGTATAAACTGACTATTATTACCTAATACAGAATGCGCGATTTAGTGACATTTAAAATGTGGTTTCACTTTCTTTGGGAACTTCAAATCGCAATTCTATGAAGCGAGATAATATCTGGCCTTACGGGGACATTCAGATTTAGGAGGACAAAGAATGGAAACCTCTTCAGCGCAACTTTTCTCTCTCTCTCTTTCTCGCTATCTCCGCATGGAGAACTGGCATGTCAGCAAACAAGGAAATATGGTATGTCCTCAACCTTATTATAGACTTTAGCTTAACTGCAAAACAGGCACACTACTCAAACTGTGTGTTAGTGGGAGATCAAACAGTCGGGCCGAAATAAGGGATTGAAATAAATATGAGAGAGAGCGGTAAATTGCAGAACTTCAAGGAAGAGTGAAAAGGATTTTCCGCTAATAAGATTATAGTAGTTTTCAGTTTACCTAATTTTTTACACGTAACGTTATCAAATGAGCGTCAGATTGTAGGAATATTAATTGACAAGAATTTAAAGTAGAAGCCTTCAAATTGCATGTGTCTAATTGTTTGAGGGAAAGGTTAACTGCACGTATTCAATTTAATTATTACTCCATTATTTATTTTCAGGGAGTACCTAATTGATATAACCACCTTACTATACTCGTACATCACCTATACATGCAATAAAAGTTTATGTACATTTTAATCGAACTATTATTTTGATTCGAAATTAACGTTATGCTATGTAGGTGCATAAATTTGTATAATCTGGAAGTATATAGAAATAATCAGTTAATTTATATAATGTTTCACTTTCATTTATCCATATAAAATAAAATAATTTCTATGCAATATTTTTGCCAGAAGCAAGAGACTGTAGTGCTGCTAACATTTAATTTAAAAACAATGAAAAGTAGCTTTACAATATTATATTGAGATATTATAATTTATAATGATTGTTCCAATAGAGACGTTATAAATTGAAAGTATTAAATGTAAGGTTTCACAACAAGATTTTCAATGAATTGTATATATTTAAATCGAAAGTGGCAGCAAAACAAATCACATGTGGGAGATTCCCGACTCACTTTTTGTGACAATCCCGTGTTTGATGAGCTCCGAATCGATGACTGGAATAGCGAGGAAGAGACAGTAAGCCGAAAGAATGTGCAGACAACATCCAAGCGGCAGGAAATTCCTCTTCAACCGGCGCCACACGTAGCCCGTCTCGCAGCCTTCCCCCCTTCCCTCGACTTGATCCCCTTCTGGTGCTCCAGGTATAAGTCCACCCGTCTCTCCCCCTCCAGAGGGTAGAAGCTCTGGACTAGCTTCCAGGAGTAGTTGAAGGTTATCCGTGTCCCGACCAATGATGACACCGTCGCCAGCAAAGTTCCCGGTCGTCAGGAGGCTTGTGTAAAGAAAGATTGGAAACAAGGCCAACGAGATAATCATCATGGCTAGGTAGAAGTTCATGGCACCCTCCCCCCACTCGTTCGGTGTATTCTGGGTCTTGGCCTTGAAGGTCACATAGCGGCTGACCCCGTTGAAGATCATGTAACACTGAAGACCGAACACGAAAATGATATACCACACGCGCCAGAGTTTGTTGCAGTTTAGTCGACACCCGTCCGTAGAGGCCATTTTAAATAAATTGATAGAAAAACAACAACAAGGTAAATCACACACACGGAAACAAAAATTGGATTGAATATATTTTACGTCAATAACATGGCTGGTATCTCTCCTTTAGAATAAAAAGGGGACTGTCGGCGCCGACAATGAATAGCGACGAAGCAGCACGACGCACAAGAATCCACGCAAGATTTTGGGATTGAAGACTGTGTTGTTACTCTTGAGGTAAAACCAGCGTGAGGTGGCTCAATACATAGATCTACTAAATGAGTGAATATACCTTACTGGATAAGTTGAAGACTGAAGCCAGTGGTGTTGCGGTTACATTGCATTGCTTCTGTGTGTGCCCATTGGGGGAGATTTCTCCGCCAATAATAAGCAGAAGAGAGAGCTGAGGAAACACTATGGAAAGGGGATCTGAGGATTCCGGGAAAGCAAAGCTGTCTCCTAGAAGACCTGCACAGCTGTGAGTTAGTATGCATATGAGTATGCATAACCAAATACTCCACTATACTCACCCTAATTTAGTTCTTATTTATATTCATTAGTGCGAGAGCATTGTTTGTGCAATGTCGTTGACGTCTAATTTACTACAAACTGATCAGTAACTTTATATCTACAAAACTAGAGTGGGGAGCTCGGTAGGGTCAATTGAAATCCTCAAATATAGCTATCGGTGTGGAGCGTCTTATAATACACTTGATAGTTTAGTTAACCTTGTTTATAAAAAGAAAGTTTGAATATAGTTTTTAAATGATTTATAGTACCTATATGAAGGTATGTTTTCTTTTATTACAATATTGATTGAATTTAAAGTCATTGGGCGGCTTTCTAAAAATAATATCCGACTGGTTCTATTGACTTCTGCTTGTATTAGCAAAACTAAAATTTCATTTCAGTTTATTTCTTCGTTTAAGTTTTTATTTAAAAGATTATCTGTGGTACAGTTATATTCAAGAAATCAAAATGTTAGCAAGTTACGAATAAATACTTAATTTGTGAAATCTTCATTTACTGTTATAATTGTTCAATAAAACACATTTATTTTGTAAATAAATTAATAGGTTTTGATAATTATTTAATGATGCGATGAGCAGAAAAGGCATTTAAAGAATAAAGTAAGTAGGTAGTTAAATTATTTTATATAAGTTATCAAATTATATAAATAAATAGCAATGTTCTAGCAAATATCTTGTAGTCAGCAGAACAGGATTATTTTAATAGTATTTTATTTATTACAAGCCCCAAGTGGACTGCAAACCAGTGGATCGACAGTTTGAAACTCACAAAGTATATCCTGGTTATAGTTGGTCTATCTCCATAATTGAGACGCACGGCACAAAAAGGATTTAAATTGCAAAATACAATTGCTATGTAGATAGTATAACGCCCCAGCATAGTATTTTACTCCTCTGATTGTATTGAAAAGGGTATTTATTGCATCGATATGTTCACTTAACAGCGTTACATAACTTGGTATAGGTGAGATATAGTCTGTCGCAAAAAATCCGCCTTTATTAAATACATAAATTTATAAATAAATAACAATTTTATAATTTATCGTATACCTAATTACTAAATAAAAATGGAATCATTAGGTTGCATCTTAAATGTAGAGTTATAAATTTTAATTGAACCATCGTCAATGGAAACTCCAATTAAATATATCATGTATTAATTATAGATATCCCAATGCTGGATTTTATTGTGCAAGTGAATAATGTTCAGTAGTTAAAAATATTAATATACTTGTATATGTTGCACATGCGGTGAGTATATGTATGTTGTATATCATAGAGATCGAATAATTAATATTATTATCTCTGATTTTATGGTATGCATGTACACATTTAAGTCAGCTATTTGACCAATGCACAGCACAGCACGCATAGTGTATTTAATACTAGTATTTAAAAAAAATTTTTTTTTGCGGAAACCACGTTTTTTTTGTGCGACAGACTATACAACGCCAATTTTTAAATAAAAAATACTGCCTGATCCGTGGACAACTTATATTGTTTGAATAACCAAGATATTCCGAGCTTTAGGAGATCCTTTCAACCTATTAAATGTTAGAAGAAGTCCTATTGCACCGAGGAAAAAGTACTTACTGTTGTCATCGATGAACTTGCCTTCTAACTTAGCTTTTAATTCTTTTCTATGGTTTAATCCTTCGATATAGCAATACTGCGCAAACGTGAAGTTGTACATCCATATTCAACAATATAATTCAAATATCAGTACATATAAAATTAGTCAGAAAATAAAACATGATAAATCGGTGATTTCTACTACTAACACTAATAAGTACGCGTTGACCTTATTTGGTCTCTTCAACGGTCCTTACACCCATTGTGTACTGTGGCAAAATAAAGGATCAGTATATTGCAGTTGCTTTGCAATTGAAACTTGGAAAGTCATCCCATATATTACATTATATATACTTCTTTAAGTTAAGTAGATATAGTGTTTCCGAAAATCTACCAGACGCTCCCTTTATAAAAGTTATAATTTATGGATGGGAAGTTCTCATATTCGAGTTTGTATGCTAAATAAGTTAATCGCAATTTATGAAATAATAGCAATAAAAACAAAACTTATTTGAAACAATTATTCCATTAAATAATGGCAAATTATTGACATTAAATTCATATTGTAATACAAAATTAATAGGATAAGTGGGCAGAAATAATATAGTATACGAATAAAAAACGCAAGATTCTATACCTGTCTAGGTATTAATAAACAATTATATTGGTAAGATTACCAGGTGATTTATGAGTCTTCAGACTTTGAAATGTATATATCACGATTAGTAGATTTAATTATAGTGTACAAAAGACGTTTTTCAATAGTCTTCCGCATTTTAATAAAGTGAATATGCGTCAAGGGCCGCAAGAAGACCAGCTGCAACACTTTTCAGATTTAAAGGTCAACAATTGCAAGGTAGACACCCTGGCGGCACTTCTGAGACATGTCTGAAAACGATCTAAAGAACAAAGTAAAGAACAAAGACGTTCATGAACAAATACTGAGACAGCTTATTATAGACCTAAAGAATATTTCGTGTTTTATATATATAGGTACGTTCCTACGACAGAAATTAATGGAAGCTTTTTTTATAATAGAAAGAATATATTTCAAGCGACTATATCCCGTAACTATAGCAACAAATGACCTTGAATCTATGGAATTATTTAGAGGCCTTTATGGGCTATCAAGGTATAAGTGGGGTGTTTTGTAGTATCTTCCTTTTAAGGTAAAATAAGTCAATTTTTTGTAATATAACTTTTTTATTTCTAATATTTTACATCAAATGATTCCTAATTTGCTACCATTCTGATAGTCCACAGTGGCCTCGAGACGATTCCAAAGTTACAAGGTCATTGGTTGCTTAGTGACCGAGATAAATGCGTTTGAAATATACAGTCTCTATTCTATGTAAAAAGTTCGTTAATTTCTGTGTTCTGGGATCGTTTGTAACAAACTGTATACACACATGCCTGCCTATATGTAACAGGACATAATTATGTACTTTGATTTATTTATAAATTGTGATTTTTTACTTATTTAACATACTTATTACTTATATGTCTCAATCAGAATTTTATGACACTTTTATTTTATGTCTTGCAAAAGAAGTATTTTAATCTTGTAAACAATGGTATGGGCACTTAATTATCGACACATGTGTTGTGAAGCAATTTAGTACATATATGAATAAACTCTTATCATAAATTGCCACTTTCATATCTACTTTAATATAAATATTAATTTTCACATTGTTGGAAGCAGAATAGAGTATTTGTTCATATTTCACAAAAGAAAATGTCTCATTCAATTAATTTGTCAAATAGTTTGGTGAGCATAAACGTTAAATTATACGAGTATGTACATTCATTCTAAGCTATAAATCTTTTTCGATATATTCCTTAAAGGCCAGATTGTCTTACTTATCTGCAAAATAGTACTAAATAATAAAGTTAGCCACTTGTTCGCCTAAGAAACCCACTCTTTCTATTTCTATTTATTAAAATTCGAATTTCGTAGATTTGTTTAAAAAAGCATTTAATTAATAAATTATTGCGCTTCGAATATTTACTCATTTAATTTCACTCAACTCTTAATAAGGAAACTATAATGTACCATCATTAAATAAAGATATACAATCAAGACACTCATTATAAAATAATTATTCCTATTACCCCGAATTTTTCTTTCACTATTTAATTGAAACAAAAGCTAAAATGTTGAGCCATATTAATATCTATTATATTCATTATCATTAATTTACAAAGAAATTAGATGTTTTTAAATTTATAAAGTTAGAAAATAAGCAGATAATTTCTCGTGTATTTTGTACAATTGGATTTGTCCGTAACTGTGCTTCCTAGGTTTGAGTGACATGCCCACAACCACAACACTCCTACAGCTAACAATTATACAATATATGCTGTGAACTCTAATATAGTCATATGTGTACATTTAACCCCCGCATATCGGGCTTTTTGGACATCAATATCCCGAGGGCAGAGAGAGACAGGGGAGGGGCATCCCAATAATCTTAAAACTTCGCATGTATTTCAACAAAGATGTTTTGTAACGTATAATTCTATAATTGAAAAATATGGTCAAAAATAGTCCCTGATTTTTTACATTACATTGTAATAATTGTAAATTAAATATATCAACAAAGTAATTTGAGTGATAAGTAGTCAATGCACATTTTTAGAGTGCGGTCATGTGACCACTCGTTTGAGCTCATATAATCATGAATATTAGTGATAACAGAAGTAAGACTATATTTTGGGAAAGTTACGGAAGCTTGTATGCTTGTTTATATACACATAAAACTCCTAGTTAAATGCACAAAGTGTATGGATATAGGCTTAAATTTAGTGATCAGGTTTGAACATGGCTTTGAACACAGTTTCTTGGCCACTTTGAGTCACATGTGTGTTTGATTTTTTATATATTCTTGCAAATTTAATTATCAGTAGTCTATAAAAAGACAAAAACTAAGAGTATTATAGAATTTCGAAAGAATTTATTACAGAAGGTTAAAAGATGAAATAAGGTTAATGATGAAATAAAAACAAGACTATTCTAAACAAATTAATTGCGATAAGTATTAATTTTTAAATTAATGACATTTCTCAAACTTTTATTCACACTATATAGCCAGAAGAATTGCTAATACAGCAGAATCACTTAAATCAATGAATTGTCTTGGATATATCGACTTTATATTGCATTTACGAATCCAGGTATTCCACTTCCCGAAAGCAACTTCTTAGAAGCACGCGACTAGCAATAATTTACGCTGATTTTACGCCGTATACCTTATATTTTTTGTAAAATTATCACATATTTAAAAGAATTGGTAGATATTGTTTAAAAATGCCTAAAAAAAGAAGGCCTATATGGCACTAAATTTTCAAAATATAATTAAAGTTTGTATATCCAATTACTTTAAAGATCGTTCTCACCGAACTAACAATGCACAAACCACAAGGAGAGAGAAGTTGAACTGACCAACGACTAAATATTGGGCTTCAGCAAACAACCTTCAACTAAACGAGAAGAAATCACTTGAAATTATTATCAGCCGCCACAAATCCAACCTGACAGCTGCTGACATCTCTAAACTTGCAATCATCAAAAGAATAGAAGAAATTGAAAATTTAGAGATTATAAAGAAACTCCAAACTTAAATTCACGCAATATATCACAAACATAATAAATTCTTCTGTTAAATCGCTTTTTATTGTTTGAAGAAACTACGCTCTCTCGCACTTGCAGAATGTGACATCAAGATAGCTTTTCAATTCATCATCATTCCAAAAGTCACCTATGCATCTGCATGTTGGGGCTTCACGACCAACACAGACTTCAAATCTTTATCAAACGAGCGAATTACAATAAAGAAATACAAGCACTCTCTTCACTGTTTGCTAAACAAGACGCTAGCATTTTCGATGATATTAAATAAACGCAAATAATATCAGATATCTCGGCTGGACCCATCATCCATAATAATGTAGTCATTCAGCAGTTTAAAAAGTGGGAATCTGTCCCAGCAGTCGGAAAGCTGCTGTTCCAGGACCCCGTACTTTATACTCTCTTTCCAAATCACATGAACACTACCTTCGATCAACGTATACCACTTTTCATTTTCAAGCTGGCCCAATTCGAATTTAAAAATTGCATCACGCGAATTCTTCTTAATTCTAACTATTTGCCTAGTCGAGGAACTCTTTAGTCCATACTTTATGCCAAATGTCCCTCGTGTTAACATAGCTTTTCCAGATTATATACTCATTTGCGTTCTGTCAAATATACATTACTTTATTATTATAGAGTACCTACATAATATGAAGTGACTAGAAAGAAAGGGGTGATGCCTTTCAACGTCAAAATAAGAATAATACAAATGTTAAATATAGATATCTGCCACATTTACTCGTTGATTTCAAAATTGTTTAGGTGACTTAAAATCTGAATATAGCTATTATTCAACATACAAAATAGAATACAGGCACGGTATATTTTATGCCAATGTCATTTTATTTTACATAATTCTTATTTATTACATAACCAATAGAGGGGAGTAGGTAAATTATTTTAATATCCAGTCGAACAGCAAACAGAACATTACAATTCTGATATATATGCATATTTCTTTACAAAATGATTACATAACTTAAACAATTGG
This sequence comes from Invenusta paracnida, assembly GCA_036023295.1. Taxonomy (NCBI): domain Eukaryota; kingdom Metazoa; phylum Platyhelminthes; order Proseriata; family Coelogynoporidae; genus Invenusta; species Invenusta paracnida. The sequence continues at coordinate 3,112 of JAYRBW010015296.1, read as the reverse complement.
TATGAGTAATAACTCCCTGCAAAAATATGTTTGCATATAATTAAATTGAGTAAAACAATGCTAAGAAGGGATTTCCAATTTCAAGGAAGCAATGTATTATTGTTGTGGTTTGAAGGATTAACTCTTTGATTGATAGACGTGAACAAGGCACCTTATAGTCTATCTGTGCTTAGACTCTCCTAAGTTAGCTGTGTGTATTATATAATAGGAAATAGGTGAAATGATTTTTAACTGTGTAATTCTGCATATATATTATACTGAAACCTTGGAATTGAATTTTGGCTCAACTGTATTTAGTGTTTAATACTTTAATGTATGCCAGATTAGTTTTGAAGTAAAATATTTCATAACCATTATTTTATAATATGGGATACTGTTTTATGTAAAATAGTATCATTGCTGTTATTAAGAGAATTGTGGAATAAGTATCACCAAGAACTATACTAAGTATAGTTGATTTTATATTGATGGAAATATATACATTTTTCTAAATATACCCTACACAATCGTTATTCATTCGATTTTACTACAATTGCTTTTAGATTGATTCCTAGAAATCATGGACAATTTAGAAGAGACTTGACTAGAATCATATAATTTTATTTATTAACTATAGTTTATATTCTAACCCTCTATTACCAATGAAATACATTGATTTCTAGGGCATTATAATGAAGCAAAATAATTTAATCATAAAAAAAATCACAAATGCATAGTAATCGTAGAATTCAAATTATTTCTATTTTTTAAAAACTTCAGCGAGCTTAAATGTCATTTCAAATGTCCATAGAAATATATGTAAAATTACAGGGCTTAAATGAAAGCTTATACATTAAAGGCCTATAAAACTAATCGGTTTAGAATAATAATGATATAAACTTTTACAAGACATAAATTAGGAAATCAGCAGGCGCTAACGCGCCCTCGGATTTTCCTAATTTATGCCCAATAAAAGTTGGTATTATTCCTATATTTATGAATATATCTATATATATATATAGAGAATATATCTATGAATTTTAAAATTAATTAATCAATTTCTATCAAATTTAGTTGTTTTTCACTTTTATAATATGTAGTAAATTTAAATATACTATATTTAAGTAATAGGTGCTTTACTGTGTGGAAAAAGAGCTGTCTTTTATTGTTTACACATCCTACCTACTTATATTTACTGAGGGCTATAGAAAGTACCGTTGAAATTATTTTATTAGATTTGACCAAAGTAACACCTGTAAATTTAAACAAGTCCAAACTAAAATGAAATAACGATACGCAAAATATTTTTTTCCATATAATAAACATTTCAATCAATAAGATTAGTTAATAGATATTTTGCTGAATAATCTTTCTATCTTTAACAGATCCTGTCACGTTTCTATTTACTAATGACTAAACATGTTATAATTAAATAGTACAACACAAATTGGAACATATAATATCCCCAAGTGACACATTTTAAGATGCAGGAATTAAACCATTGATTATGAATAAAAAGCTTATAACATTTAAATCTTAATAATAACATTGAAGGAAATTGTAATATGAATAATTTAGTGTTAAGTTGATCAGATTTATATAGAAATAAAAGAAGAGCCATTAAAGTTGCAAGTTTATTTGTTTTACATAACAAAAGCTTAATCCAATATATAGCATTTTCAAAACCGAATTTGTTAAGCGACATTGTTAATTTATAAACGTATTAAACACAACTGGTAGTATATCTAATTAGAAAATTTATTCGAAAGTCTAGCTAATGTGTTGAAAACGTAAGAAGTACTGGAAATTCGTGCAAATCCACAAATCTTACCAGTAAAAAAATGCAGAAATCTTAACCAACAAAAATGCGATATTGGTATTTATTGGGCAAATAATAACGCTATGTCACAAAATTACAAAGATTTCTAGGCACATACAATATCGTAACTAGTAGAGTAGAGCAGAACAACTATAAGTTTGTTTATACATATAAAAAATTAATTGATGGCTATTCACTAAAAAATAGGAAAATGTTTATATTTTTAATGTGTGATCACAATCAAGCTCCGGCGGATTTCGTCTTTTCCATACTATCTACTGTCGCCTGAAATAGAATTTACAAACATAATTAATATGTTGATTATACTACTTATGTATAAAAATAAGTAGTATACGAATTTAAAACTGTATCACATAAAAAATCATTATTAAAATACACTAATACAAGAATAATTGCGGATATGCTTCAAGAGCTTAAAGGACTGAATTTTAGGGTCGTAAATTTGACAATTAAGTCCGATAAAACAATATCTATCATTACTATTAAATAGATAATTTTCATGACGATGGTTAAAAATTTCAGGGCAATTAATTCATTAAATGCCCAGTAATTATAATAACAATTCCATTGTCTACTCAAATCGGTTCATTAAATGCATGAAATATATCAATTTTTAATCCCTATTTTGAAATTCTAAAATTTTAAAATATTGCTCATAATTATATTCCGATCATCGATATCGAATTTTTATATGATTCAATTTTATTGTATCACATGTATGTTTTACAATTATGTCACTAAACACGTAATGATCAAACATTTAATGGATTAGATGGATTTCCTTCAGTAATTACTAAGCAATTATTGCAGCGAAAACAAATTATTATATATGATTAATTCACAAGATAACCCCATACTGAAGACAACATATATTTAAGCGAAGAAGAATTAAGATGTACGGCACACCAAACTAATCACTATATTAAACAGTAAGATTTTTGATCTCAAACAATTTACTTACAAACATTAAAGAAATGCCATTGCGTTCATTTTATTTGAAATTAAATTTAAAAAAAGCCGATAAATGCTATTTAACAACATGTATACAAACGGTGTTCAATCGTTATATCAAGGAAACACGTAACAGGGCAGTTTGCAGGGCCTACAGGACAGGACCTATCGGACTATACGACAGGGCCCACAGGGCAGGACAGGACCTATCGGACTATACGACGGGGCCCAAAGGGCAGGACAGGACCTATCGGACTATACGACGGGGCCCACAGGGCAGGACAGGACCTATCGGACTATACGACGGGGCCCAAAGGGCAGGACAGGACCTATCGGACTATA
>JAYRBW010015285.1:0-13026 GCA_036023295.1 Invenusta paracnida | reverse complement strand
CATTTTCCCCCAAATGTTGATGAATACCAATTTTCCCTCTTCTCTGCTACATCCCCGATTTTTCCCCGATTTTGCCCCGTTTATGAATACCACCCCAGCACTGCTGATAGTCGGTATTGAATAATGTTTGCTCTGGGTGGGTCCACACCTGTATCCACTGCTGAGCCGGCCCATATGTTCTATAATAATATGCAAATATATTTAGTTAGCATATATGCGTTATAAATATAAATTAGATGCATGACAAAATGGGGTAAACAGTTTAAATGAAATTAATTTAGATAGCCATTCTACATATTATGTATAATATATTGATAAACTTCGATGCTTAAATTGCATTTATAATTATTATTGTTAAGTTCATTGAATTATTTATGAAACAGAAATTCCGTGATCAAAAATCTATCGAGCCATCTGCAGTCTACCTTGGCAATTTCAATATTTTTCTTTTCTATGGAAGATTTTTATTTACCTATTTCTCAAGATCAAATGTATTAATTAACGTTCTCGTGTCAAATTCTCTTAACTGACTGACAATTTTCGTTTAACTCCTTAAGTTCCAAAAATCCATATTTTAACTCACAATATTAAGTCATTGGTATTTCTGCAAAATCAATAACGATTAATTACCTAATACCGAGAAACTAAGCAAGTTATTGATAATATCGATTTTAGCGCTACGCAGCTTTCATTATTAATTAAGAATAAGTTTATTTTTCAGATATTTCTTGACCGATAATTTCCTAATTCTTGCTATATATTTCGATCCTAATATTGTTATTTTATACTTGGATTTTGATTGACATGTTATCGCAAGACCTTTTCTTCCAACTTATTTATATACAGGTCCGTATAGAGAGCCTATCTCTCCTATATTCTCGTAGGCAATTCTACCTAGCTGGCACTTCTCGCTATACTTATTGGCTCTTTTGATAATACATAGATCTGTAGTATTTTGAGATATATAGAACGCATTATATTTGCAATCAATAATTGCTGCGAACGTCTGGCTTCTATTTTTGATACAAATTCGGGATCGACAACTTCATTCTTGAAGAAAGATAGTTTTCGGACCAATGATCAGCTTGTATAATTTGAGGAAATGACATGTAACCTACGTTAACTCATTTACGACTATTATTATTATTCATTTCAACATTACAAACTGAAAAATAGAAAGGAAATCAATTTAAGCAACGTAATTCTATTTAAGAGAAGTATTTATAACTTTCAAACAAGATGAAAATAGAAATTCGTGTCGGATATTATTATTTTATAGAATATCTTATTTTTGCAATATACTAACCTATTATAATAAACTGTGGATTGATTTAGCAAAGAAAAATTATTCAATTTAAAAATATACGTGTACAGTAGTCAATTATATTTTAACCTAATAAATATTCCTACTTTCTTAAGAGTAGGAATAACTTAAGAACACATAAGATGTTTTGCTTTTTGTACACAAGACAGACCCGTTTGCCCTTCTAAACCTGCGCTTGAGCACAGAGATATGTCGGTCTCAACTGTAGTGGAGCTGTGGCTTTAAATTATCTCAGAAAATAGAGTATACTGTCATTTTAAAGTCAAACATTTCCTTGACTTCCTCTTCTTGTTGGCCTTTCAGCTCTCATTGTCCAGAGAAATGTAGACCTTGATGAAGCGAAACTCATCGAACGAGGGCTCAGTCAGTGGCAGCCAAGCGATGCCAACATTTCCCTCGAGATTGCTTCCGTTACTGACGCCTTCGATGCTACTCTCAAAGGTACGTTGTATAGGCCGGACAATATTGACTACATACACCTATACGCAGGCAGGAATAAACCTATTAATTGGTAATTTTGGTGAATGTGGCTTTCTAAATTTCCTTTGCAATCAATGATATTACATTGGTACTGTATTTAGCAACAGTACGAGGGGGTGCAGGCTGCTGAAGACATCCAACAAGGTTGAAACAGTGTTGTTGATCTCTCCACGTACTACGAGTAATATATGTTAGTAGTATGAAATCACTCACTTATAATTGTATATACGGAAATGCTTTCATGTGTGCCAACATAAAATCTTCATCTCATCGAGTTTTTTCTAATGTTAGTCGCACGATTAAAACATGGCCGAGCAAAGTGGTACGTGCGTATCTTAGCAACTGGTTTGAAACATTCGAATTCGGTTTTGATTTTATTGAAGATAAATTGGTTCAACTTTTTATAAATTATATTCAAATTCATTTAATAATTCTTCTTAACCCTTCACGTAACTTTATATTTTTAAGAGAAAAATAGATTAAACGAACTTGATATCAATCAGTTGAAAGGAATCGAAACTTGATTGTCTCACACCAACGGTTGCCAAGTTACAAACAAACAAATAATTTATTTGACCGCATTGCGCTAAACTTTAAGAAATAAAGATGGACTTTTCCAAAAACATGGATATTTGTTAAAAATACAGTTTACTCGCCTATTTATAGTGAGTTCTGCTAAATGAAATTTAACAGTATATAACTTGACTATGTCAGAGCTTTTTATTACTGCTATAGCGACCAAATATATTTCATTTTCATTTGTTTGTCTATATAGGTGCAGTCATTTTATATCTATCTAAAATATAAATAACATAAATAAATTCTTGTAGGCAGAAAAGGAACCAACTAAGGTACATTTGACTTGGACAATATCAATAAAAATACATATAACGAGAATTATAACAGATAAAACTTTTATTTATCTGCGGTGTAGGAGTTTAATTACTTTTACAGAAATAATCTCAGACTATTAGTGAACTTTTTATTCTGTCAACATTATGAACGAGTTAAAACAGTCTTATTTTCTCATGCTAGTATTTACAGCTGCCTTTACTGTATAGCCGCTATATTCGGAGTAGATGAAGTGAAATTAATACATTATTCACTATTAATCTATGGTTAGTGATTTTATTTCAACTAATTTTACGAAATTATTTGAATCTATGGGAGTGACAGATTAGTACTAATCTGTCATTCCCAATTAGTAATCAAAATCAATAACCATAGATTAAATATGTCAATATATTGATTTTAATGATCAGATAAATTTAATTCTCGAAAACTACCAATCAGCTTTCGCTCAAGCAGATTAGTAGTTTTCTTGAATTAAATTTCACTAATCATTAAAATCCATAGATTGACATATACTTATTTAATAAGACAAAATAGGTGGTGATAGTACTGCAAAAATAAATCACTGTCTAGCGATTGATTGTTTAATTGGTTGGTCATTTAAATAAGTAGAATTACTTAAACAAGCATACCCAGATATTGAAGCAGAATAATAATAATAATAATAATGTATATTTATAACAAAACTCTGACAGACCGCAGTAGTTCGGGATTAGAGATGTTGTACAGAAATTAGATCGATATTAATATGGGAACTTTTAATAAAGAGAACGATAGCATATAGAAATTCGAGCATATAATTAACATAGTTGATTAAGGTGTAATTTATTTAAGAATAATTTGTCAGTCACAGTGTAATTGGATGTACTCAATTGGATGTAATACTCGTGTGTGTACTCTTTTGATAACCTATGAAAACCAGTTTAATTTATCATTCTTCCAATTATAGTAAACGTTATAACTAGTCTTAAATAACTTGCAGCATCGACCGCCAGTCTTTCAACTATTTATTAAGCTGCATGCTACAAGACCTTTTTCCAAAGAATTATATTATTGAATATTTTTGTATGTAAGAAGAATTACTGAAAAATGACTGCATTACAATATATTAACATTATAGTTTAATTTGAATTTGAATATATTGCTGAAATTAGAGTAAGAAGAAAATCCATCAGCAATACAATGAATTACGTCATTATAGATAATTAATGTGTGTTTAGGAATGACGTACATATATTGCACAATACAGTTAAACAAACAAACAAACAAACAAACAAACAAACAAACAAACAACTGGATTTCTTAAATGTAGCCAAATTTAAAATCCACTTGCCTTGATTACAATTATTCCCTGGTCTATCCACAGTTTAAAGAAGCCTTTTAATCAATATTGTAATTAATATAATTATAGTTTAACAAATTTGGAGGACGTTTATCTGAACTGAATGAAAGAAAAGAAAGATGTTTACCTATTTAAACAACGTTGTAAATTGATATTGTCATTAAAAAAATAATTAAACAAGTAAGACATGTCAAATATATATAAACAATATAGTAAATAGTTATCCTAAATATTCATTATTAACTTGCAAAGTAGTCAATTAAAAAACGATATGAATCAAAATTGTAGAAAAAAAGGTAACTATGAGCAGTGTTAACAAATAACACTCAAATGTTTAACGGAGATATGGGGAATTTAATTTATCAAGAGGGAAACCTTTTTTCCATGTTATGCGCAGAAAATAGATTTTTGTCTTATGTTACTGAGACTGCAGAGGCTAAAATAGGTGTTCTTCAATCGGTAGATCTTCAGTTTAATTAAATACCAATATCGATATTTTACTCCTCTTTTCGTTCTTCCAAACAGTATGCAACTTTACGGGGCTTTGGGCAGTTCTCAGTCACGCGGATGACGTCATCGTGAGTCAGACAGCTCGACTGACGCAATCGCTCGGCCTACCACACGTTTCATTGGCGATGTCGATGTCACAACCCGATTTGACGCGAGAGTATAGTAAGCTCACTGCTAGCTATAATTTTAGCATTGGAAGTAAATTTTGATTAATTCTGAAACATTGCTCACTTTTAGTATTCGCGTAATTTCTGAGAAATTGTTATTTAATTGTTCGTCCGCAACTAAACGTAAAACAAAAACTCAACTAGGCCAGCTAATCGTTTAGTTCGCTATTTTTAGATGTCTAGTTTCGGTTTAAGCAACTAAACCACATATACATGCTTCCAACGCGTTTAGTTTTCTGTTCGAGTAATTTAATTGGTCAATATATTGTTTACGTAAATGCCAAAAAATTCAAATATTAAAATATTAACCAATGAAATCACGCAAACACAATTATACGCTACAAATAGCAAACTAAACACCTGTGTGACTTCAGTTTTTAATGTTTAATTACAAGACGTTTATGCAATTATACTATCAATATCTACACAATAAATAACTTACTATTACGTAACACATATGTATGTTCGTTGTGATTGGTGTCTTGGGTATCAAGACGAAGTACCTACGTCTTCCACTTCGTCTTCAAAGCGCTTTAGCTTCAGTTTTGAAAAGCCTCACTTATGTGGCCTTGTTCACATTAGCGTGTGTCATAAACGTGTGGAGTGTTACACATTCTAATTTGTGTCTGACTATATATATACATGATTTCATATTTTCAAATCGTATTCAATTGCCACAGAACTATTTTATTGATCTAAGTTGAGTATAATCAATTTCAATCTATAATCGTCAATTTGAGGAAGATTCACAAACTCTTTTAATGGACGCGGGAAACGAAAACACTAGTTCATATTTGTGACTATTTTATAAGATGACACGAGCGATATGAAAGTCAAGTTTTCCTTCTGTTTTCCCGATCCTTTGTTTATGACAAAGAAGGTCTGTACTTATCCTAACTATTAATAGAGGCCAACTATGAGAGTAGAAGGTGCTTATAAGGAGATAACCTTCTCCAGTAGATATATTGAGACGGAGACAGATACGTATAGACGAACTTCTTGGAATAACATATTTTAAAATATGTATAATATATTGACTGTTTTTCAGGGATTGCACATATATAATTATAAGCCCATTTTTTGCGGGGTTTATTAAAAAAAAACATTATTTTTGACAATTTATTTGTGACATGATTTTTGTTATTCTATACCTATGTAATTGTAATTGCAATATAATTGAGTTTATACTAAAGCTATCCTATATCGGCGTCTTGGGAAAAAAACGGAAATTATTTTGAACTAAACAAAGTTCATGAATGCACAGATAATAAACTTATAAGCATCTATATATAACCCCACTCATCCTATATAGTTCACTTATCTTGAACTTATCTCATTTCATACATTGTTAAGACCTCGAAAACGGAAGTCGCGAGAACTTTTGAAACATTTTAAATCTTTGCGGCATATTTTCGTTCTTATAATGCTTGCCTTCAATCGATCCAGTCCATTAATTAATTATCACACAGTATGATTTCCGGACTTGAACAAAGAGAAATTGACCACACCGACATAGTTTGGGCATAGTTTCCTGCAATAATTATTCAAAAAGTGACTTGAATGCAGAAAAAGGTTATTCCTCCCTATTAATTCTTTGGTGAATAACTGAAATACACAGTTTAACAGACATTTTACTTGAATTTTTTTATATATATGCGTAAAATGCAAAATTATTAACAATAATATTTGCAGTAATTTTCCTTCGCAATTTTATTCAAGGTAAAATGAACTGGTTGGTAATAGTTCGACAGTAGAAATTATTGTAAGTCCGATTGGAAAATTCTAAAATTTAAATTGGTACATGAGATACATTAACTAAAGTAATTGTTAAAATATTTTTTGCGGTAATTAATCAATACATTTTATCGATTATTCTATAAACTACTTTATTCCATAGATATAAATATTAGGTATACGTTAAATAAACTTTAAATATAAATAGTTAGTCCATATCTATATCTATGCTTTATTCTCATTAAGAATTAATTATAAATATAAATCCTACTAATTAATGACAAATGACAAAATATTTTTGGATTACAAATACTTCTTAGACTGATCAAAATATTTACTCATTGTGAATTTTTTTACATTTCCGAATAATTGCATAAATGTATCCATCAATTTTGGCGCCGCTGTAGGCTTGTACGCACACTTTACTGGGGCCTCTCCCAAAATTAAAAGGGAATTTTATCAATAAGCGGGAATCTTTACAATGATAGCAAATATACAAAATTACACTATTTTAGTATAAATAGGAACCATAAAGTAATCATACATACAGTGATATAGTTTGTAACAGCGAAACGTTATTCAGTAATTGAGTAACAATAAAACAATATGTCGATGCCCACCAGTGTCAAACTTGGAAGTGAAATGATCCTCACTATCTTGGTCTGTCTTTCCCTGTGAGCATGCACCAGTGCAAGACCCGTTAATTGAGCTTCAGTCGATTCTACTGCGCCCCAAATTACATTTTACTTGACGTAGTCCCCTTTCAACACGAGCATAGAAAGTAAGCATTTTAATGATAGCGTGACTATAAATGTCTTCATCGAACAAATTGTCGGACATGGCGTACAATTTAAATATGCTTCTTATACTTGGAACACCAAATGTCGTCAATGAGATTTGATAGCAAAATGTGTAATTGTGTTCCAGTGCCAAGAAATTGCACGAATTGTTTACGAACTTCAAAGTTCTTTATGAACCAAGTTAAGTAGATATAATAATACTTGCTTGCCTATAGAGAAATATTGTATTTAGATGGTGGACACTCAGGAATGATTTTGTTCTGAATTTTCTCGCACTATAAGTTCAATTAATTCCTTTTAGAGATGTGTCGGTTTCAGTCCGAAATTATTCTAACAAAGCAGTAAAACTGGATTTCTCATCCCCATGTCCTCTTATCTCTAAAGTTTTTTGTTCGCAAATTACAATTGTTTTTACAATTCCGACAATAACTCTCTTAATTCGAATGACTTTCTGTCTGTATGTCGGTGAAGCGATTCTATGCCCGGGGACTGTTTTCCCTTGCACACACTGAGAAATGTGGAATCCTTTAAAGCTGCCCTAATTAGTGATCAAAATTATAAATATGACGCTAAACTTTTGGCATCGCTACAATCAGTCAGTGGTGGCTTGCTGCATATAAGACTCAATCAATGTTGCAAATACAAAACAGAAGGTTTTCCGTGAAATTATAGCTGAGCGTTGGATAACCGTTGATAATGGAAACATTCTTGTATTACGGTTCTAGTGATATTATTATGAGCAAAAAATAAGAACTTATATACAAACTAATTGGTAGATTAGCTGTTAATTAACTATGTATACTGATCATTTATATCACAATTAGTGTTACTTTTATTTACTAAACATACAATATATGTTTTGACATGATATCCTTATTGTTATTTGATTTTTAATTAATCTAAAGTTTAGCAGATTTAAAGTCTCCTTTTTATTGCCCCCTCCCCACCCCCTCTTGATTTAAAAAATAAGACACACAAATGGACAAACTTTTCGTACATGTATCTGTTTCTAAAAAATATATAATAAATAAACAATAAATAAAATAAGCTTCATTTGTAATTTGTCAGGCATCAATTCAAGAAAACCAGTTAAATTTTATATACTTTTCTAGAAGGAATTTGATGAAATCAACTATATTTACACTTGACTGTATACAATTTGGTTTAATTTAGATTGGTTTATTCTAAGTCACAGACTTCTACTTAAATATAGATGTCTGTGATTCTAAGTTGAGCCATAAACGATATTTTAGAAATCAGACACTTTAGAAAGTGTAGTAAAATTCAGGTCATGCAGTAAATTGAATGAAAATTTCAAATTGTAAACGGTTTAGAAATGAACTTCACACTTTCATTTGGTTTATATTGATGGCTTTGAATGAATTTTTTTAATGTCATTTTGTTTGAATACTGAAAATTACTTATAAACTGTTCTTAAGCAACTTTAGAAAATGTATCTAATATTTAAAATATACAAATTTAATCAATTTATTTCCAAAAAAGTAACCGAAACCGTCCCCGTATGTTTGACAGCAGTTGCTATAGGTTACAGCACATAAACAAACGAATCTGACTGAGCTTATAAGATCAACCAATATGACTGCATCTTCGTCGGATCGAATATCGATTCTATTATAGCTTAATATCTCTAAGAATTAACAATGTCACCCAGTACCTATGTTGTCATGGTTTCCACGCAGATTTAACAAGCCAATATCCCCAGGATGTACGACAACTGCTGCTCAGCTGCATGGATGTTGTCCTCTTCAATAAGCCCGCCTACGTCTACATCTTTACGAACACTTCTCACGGTGAGTGAATAGTATTAAAACACTTATACAGACGATTGATTGCATTCTGCTATATATGCAGATTAGTTGGTCTCAACCGTCATAGAAGAAACAAATTGCTTTTCACGAAAAAGGTTAAATCGTTTTTCAAGAGTGTTATTTAAACAAACGGGTTTTTTGAAGACTTAAATTAAAGACCTAGAATAAAGTCAGAATTTTAATTCTTAAAAAAGTAAATAATTAATAAGTTCAATTTAAAGTTATAAATATTATAAGCAAACATATTCTGAATGTAAGTTTGTAAATTTTTAATTGAAAACCAACATTAATCCCACAATTTAATTTATATCTATTTACAATTCTGCTAATTATACTCCACAAACAAGTTTTGGAAAAAGTGTTTTATGGACGTAAACTTCTAAAAGCGGTTTGAAACTCACAATTTCCTTAAAACACGTTTTTCTGCTGAGTGGCGATAGTCTCGGTAACATAAGACAAGCAGCCAAGTACTTTTTGTAGCATAGAGAGGACTTCTATAGTCGCCTGAATTTGGGTATATATATCTAATCGAGAATTTCACTGCCAAAATTCACAGAATATTTACCGATATGAACATGATCGAAGATGAAGTATTTGTACAGACAAGTATAGTGACCAGATGGCTGTCTCTACCAAAATACCGTAAGGACAAATACAATACGCAAACGTGTCAAATCGTATTCCTTTCTTTTCTCAATAAGATAATAAATTATGCAACAAATGATTTCATGATTATTGAACTTGTTCAAATTGCCTTTCTATAATTGTAATATAGAGCTGTAATGAGAAGATAGCCATCTGTGGTCATTCATTACACTATCTATGTTTAGATCAAGTGAAATTTGTAATGTTAGATTACATATCATAGATTCAGAAATTGAGTGAAGTACCGTCTTGGGTTGGTTAAACTATTAGTCATGGTTGAATGTAAGGCCATTTCAGTTACCTACTATTAAATATGCGTTAAATTACACGGCAACATACAAGATCTCTATTATCACTAGGCTGCAGGCTGCTGACACCTACATTATGTACAACTAGTGACAGTGACTACGCATCAACTGTTAAGCCTTTTTAGTAGTAAGCCATGTTTACAAATTTCCAGGCCTCAACTATCAATGGCAAAGGTTTAATTGCCTTATAATTATATAACAGATCAATAAGTGCCTACGGCAAAGATATTAGCTAAATATTTATATAGAATATAAAGTATATAATCCAAACGACTATATCTCGGTTACTAAGCAACCAACAGATGACCTTGAAACTTTGAAATCGCTTAGAGATCGACATGAGCTATTGGGGTAGTTCTGGGATCATTTAAGGTCAAACTATAATTTGCCATTTAAGAAATTGCTTCGACTGTTTCTAACTTGTTACTTTTTCATTTTAAAGACTTGGTTGCTTGGCAAGTTAGGGTAAGATAGTTACAAGTGTTCCGATACTCAGGCGCGCCGCCAGGATTATATAAAAGGGGGGCGTTTTTTGAACAGGCACCATTTAAAATTTTTGTGAAACATTATTATTATGGAAATGCATAAATATATAGAGAACCAATTATGTTATCTAGTACATAGGTATTTAATATACAGTACATATATATAGACCAGTAAATACAGACAAGTATGGTTCACAACTTTTTTTTACGAAAGATGCGCCTTGCAAAGTTGTAGGCGCCATTTGTGAAATAGGTTTGGAAGGGGGGTGTTCGACCAAACGCCTCCCCCCCTAACGGCGCGCCTGATACCTATATAAGCAAATGGAAATAATTTGAGACACTAAATTTCCTAAATTTGAATAGAAATAGTTTGGGACGCTAAAACACAGAATGTCGACACAAAATATAATTATATTATAATATATTATATAGTGTTACTAGATATTGTAGATAACTAATTCAGCAGGGTTACTGGGATGTGAAAATTGTCAGCTTACACCATGGCATATGTTCTAATAATTTTAAAAGGTGAAGAAACGTATGTACCAATAGTTACTTTGAATAATTATAGCATAACCAGTTACCAGCATTGACATTGTATAATTCAGGAAGCATTCACTGTTTGGCGGAATTATAATACCTATGGCTATATTGGTATTTCTATAAATTAAAAATAGACACATTACTAACCGTATTATCAGTATGAAATTCAATATCTGGACTGTCATTTTCTTTCACAGCGTCCTCTTCTTTTAAAAGTGGTTGAGACTTCTCATCCGACGTCATTTGGAAAATATTCAATTAATCGAAGGCTTTTGTAATAAAAACGTTATAAACAAAAGAAATTCGTGTAATAGTGTATTTATATAATTCGAAATTATTCATTATTTATAAATAATCGCTTAACAAGATTAATGATTATTAAACAAAGGCACAATAAGAAATGAATTAACAAATATTAGCAAATTTATTGTGCTTATCTCTCATTGTGATTTTTTAAATACTATTTGGTGGTTTTTAGCGATTAATAGAGATATATAGGGATAGTTTTTTAAAATCTCTAATTAATAGAGTAATTAGAGATATCTATATAGGTATATGAAATTTCTTATTATAAATATGTACCTACTTAATATAATTAGATCAGACCAATAGTGATTCATCATGTTATACACATATTAAGTGAATGTTGGGTTAAATCAAAATCTGTACTATACAATTATTTGAACAGCGATAAATTGCATTATCTAAACCTACTGCTAGCAACCTACGTACAGTAAGGTATATTAAAATTCTACAAGAACAGCCATTTTTTAAACAGCTAACAATTAAAAACTGATTTATATTTTGCAATTATTTAAATTTAATCGTGTAGCCCGCTTAAAATATAAGCTTGCCAATTTTAATCTTTATAACTATTATATAGAACTCGAGATATTTAGGTTCAAAAAACTACTTTTTCGTATTTCCTCTTCTTCTTCTAATTTTTCTTACTATTCTTCAGACTCAATATCAGGCGCCGTCCCAGGGGGGAGCCTGAAGAGCACGTGCTTCCCCTTAAAATGAAACATGCGCCTATCACTAGTCAACATTTGGCAGCAAATCCCGGTGGGAATCCCTTGAGCGGGGTCCCGCCGGGATCTTACGAACCCCGGGCGGGAATCTTGCTTGCTAAAATAAGAATCCCGTAGGGAAAAAATAACCCGATTGGGATTCCCACCGAGAAAAACTTAGCATACTAAGAATCCCTACGGGAAAAAAATAACTGGACCGGGATTCCCATAAAGATAAATTTTACAGATTAAGAATCCCTACGGGGAAAAAATAACTTGACCGGGATTCCCATAAAGATTTGAACAAGAAATCTAAAATATGCTAGGAAACCCGTAGGGAAAAATTATTATGATCGAAATTCCCACCAAGATTTGTACAAGAAATTTTAATTACGCTAGAAAACCCACCGGGAAAATAATACTCTGATAAAAATAGCATTATCAATCTAATTATAAACCTGCAATTTAATGTTAAATGCAAATAATATCTTTAGGTTGCCAGTAATTATTACAACACAGGCATATAGCGAAATTGAAAAAAGATCAATATATCTACACACTTCAATTTAATTACATTACATATCCATACATATAAATACATCCGTACACAGATATACACACTTCAATTTAATTACATTACAGATACATATAAATAATAGTATAACTATTATAATAGTATAACTATATAGTCTTATTACAACACAGGCATATAGCGAAATTGAAAAAAGATCAATATATCTACACACTTCAATTTAATTACATTACAGATCCATACATATAAATACAACCATACACAGATCTACACACTTCAATTTAACTACATTACAGATACATATAAATAATAGTATAACTATTCATTTTAAACGACTATTATAATAGCACCTAAAATTTACAAAAAGGGTAATAGGTATAAAATCTAGCAAAGGAGAAGGAGATTACAGTTTACAATATGTCAGTTTACAATCTTTTTTTGTTGTTTTTTGAAATCACGTCCAGC
>JAYRBW010015274.1:0-13027 GCA_036023295.1 Invenusta paracnida | reverse complement strand
CATCACAGGAGCTATATCTAGTACCCCCAGCGAAGCAGTTTTAGAAGAAGCAGGCCTCGAGGTCCTGGCAAACCGGACAGACACGGCAGCAGCAATAGAATATGAAAGAAGCATAAGAATAGAAAAGAACAATCCACGATGAACCATTACAGAACGAAACATCAAGAAAAGACTAAAGAAAAAATAACAGAGAAACACTGCCAAGAAAGAATGGACGAATAGAACTGAACAATGCAAAAACCGAAATTGGAAATTCCCCAACACCTCCCCACCATGGCTAGAACGAGTCAGAAGGGAAGAAAACGCTAGATAACAAAGAGAACCTCAGATTAGCCAAGATGAAGATAAGTAACAACAAAGAGTACGACCTAAATATCTACACAGACGGATCAGCCATAGATAGCAGAAGAAATTGTGGAGAAGGAATCATTATCAAAAACCGGAACGATGAAGAACTTGAAAAATACAGCATAGCTGCCGAAATGATGTGCTCCTCGTACCAAACTGAAATGGTTGCCATAAGGTTCACCCTTGAATGGCTCAAAACCAACCCAGACATCTGGAACAAAGCTAGAATCATCTCTGACAGTAAATCAAGCATCGATAGTATTAACAAGTTCAACTACAAAACCAAAAACAACATCTTACATAAAATTTACCAACTACTCAATGAACTTAAAGAAAAAACCATCACGATGACCTGGATCCCCAGTCACTGCGGACTGCAGGGGAATGAAGAAGCTGACGAAGCAGCCAACCTAGGAACGAGGGAGGTACAAAATGAACAGGGATGGCTGTACGACGTGGCAATAGCAAGAATCAAGAACAAACAAAACAAGAGAACATTCAAGCATGAAAGAAGTAAAGAAACATACGAAGAAGGAGGAGCAGAAAAACTGGAAGACATAAAGGAAGAACCTGAAACCATCAGGAAGCTTTAGAAGATTTAGAATGAGCAACTCCTTAGAACTTAAAGGATACAGCAAGATAATCGGAAAAACAGAGGATGGTAGATGCAGAATATGCGGAGAAAGTGAAAAGACCACGGAACACCTAGTGAAGGAGTGCCCTGGGACATTGGGAAAAAGGATGTCGCTCAACATCACTAAACTCGCGGACTTATGCCGGAAACCAATCGCCGCGATAAAGTTCTGGAAATGGTTCCGAAAGAAACGAGTCTGAACAAAAACAAAAACATCATCAAGCAAAGCAGAATTTGTGACACCATACATTAGTGTATTCATACATGACATAATAATACAAATAAATGAAAAATAAATTAGTGAATAAAACTATTCTAAATATTAATTATACAATTTTGAAACGTATGAAGAGCTAAATTAAAAAAATACGATTAAGGGTTTGACATTTTTTATGAAGTGATTCCTTAAATTTAGCGGTATCCAAAATAGAAAACTTATTAAAAGTACCATTACATAATAACCTATGAGAAAAATAGCAGTGATTAAAAGAGCCGTGTTCTTTAATGCGATTATACAGTTTTTCACTGCCAGGTGTTAAGATTTTAATAGCTTTACTTAAAATTGTTACGTAATATATACTGATTTCACTTTGTGTTATCTAGTACCGTATATGTGGCATTTAATATATTGTTAGTTAAATTCTAGTTCAGAATTTGCATCAAGCATGGCGAACAATATCTTAGAGTGAAATGCATTATTTGGTATGACAACAGAGCTATGTGCAAACCCAACAGCTGTTTAGAGGTGAATTTAGGAAGAATGCGTCTAGTACCTTTACAGTGAAAATAAAGAAGTGGCACGATAACTTCCTGATAACTGAATTAATTTAAAATTACAACAGCCAGTTAGAGGAGAAAGGTGGCAGTTGGCAGTATTTTTCAGCAAATCAACATGTGTCTCTTTGTTCTGCTGCTCCAGTCATTAACATCAGTAATGAGTGTAAGAAGGCAATTGAAAGAAATGAAACGGCATCTGTATAAGATGTAAATTGTACAGAAACTTACCCTTAAAACAAAGGGTATCAACTTGAATTTGTCAACGATTAATTGGACATCTAAAAATGATCCGAATTTATTAGATTTGTGAAAATTCTACAACGAAGCTCATTTTTCATTGGATGTTGTAGGGAATACACAGAATTTGCAGTATTGGTCGGATGTAAACCCCCACTTAATCAATGAATAATCATTCCATTCTCCTTCGACAACTGCCTGGGCATCCATTGGTGTGTTAGCTGGTGTTATTGGTTCTTTTTTATTGATGAGGCTGTTAACAAAGAAAACTATCTGGTATTACAAGAAAAGTTTTGGTCAGCAATTATTATCAACTTGAGTAACAAAAACAACATCATCTCTATGCAGGATGGAGCACCACCTCACTGGGGCAGGAATGTAAGGGCTTGGCTGAATGATAACATGGAGTATCGGATGGTCGGGAGTGGTTCACAAACATTCCCTGGCAACCTCGACCCCCAGATCTTACACATGGCGACTACTTTCTATGTTGATATGTCAAGTCCTAAATTTATAAGCCCTATATGTACAATATTTATGACCTGAGGGCGAACATAACATTTCTCAATATATGACCAAAGCTCAGTTAGAGATATATTATGTAAATCTGTATAATCTTAACTTTTAACTGTGACACACTGTATATTTTAAGTACCGTTTAGTTTAACCTAAATAGAACCCTTTATTTGCAGAACGATTAAATTTGTAAATCACAGTAGAACCAAAAGCTTAATTTGATTTACGAATTAAGTTTACCTGAAAATAGAGAGTTCTCAGGTTAAACTAAACGACACACATTTTATTCTGGTCCTTCATACGTTTCAAATTGTATAAATATTTTGTTATCTTTATTCACTAGTTTATTTTTCGGTTATTTTCTTTGTTATGTCTTTTTGTGTATAAATACACTAATTATGGTGTGACAAATTCTGTTTACCTAACGACACTGTTTGTTGCAGCGAAATATGTAGCTGTTATTAAGTATTATAACTATAATATAAAATATATTAACTTTATCGATTACAAAACATATATAAATGAACAGTCAACAATTGGTCAATATTTTTGTAATATATAGATATATCTAGCTCGGACAATAAAAGCAAACTTACCTTCTCAGCATTTGAAATATTCTCCTCTCGACCGAGACCAGGTCCTAAAACAACTGCATGTAATCGATCAATAACTGGAAATGATTCTTCAGCAGATAAATTTCTAAAAATTTAACAATATAACAAAACTCAGCCAAATTCTAACGTGAGAAGCAAAGAAAAAATTGTTAATTTTTTTGCAATATTTATTTCCATTGCAAATTTTTAAAGTATGGTCTTTCAATCTATGATCATGTACAACTTTATTTTAAGTTATGGGGTTATAAAGTTAGACATGTCTATGTTTGAATTTCTATAAAATTTGATTATTTAACCTATAAATGGTGTGAAAATTTCTAACCCAATTTAAAAAATAGAAGCCGCGCAAAATAGGCTCCACACGAATTGTAAAATTGACAAGATTAAAAACGTAACTGGTAAATACTGAGTACATAATTAAGGCAACGGTTGACGAGAAATGGCTTTATGGTAAACTATATCCGCACCACAACAAAATATTATTTCATGAAACAATTCAGATGATAATTGTCTAATATTAGTGTGACTATGGAATGTCAGCCAGGAAGTTCCACATCATAGTAGGAATAAATTTCAGAGGTGACCACTACTTTAAAGTCTGTTACCAAAATAAAGCAGTAATCGAGATAATAATAATTGAAATAGTAACATAGTAATCCAATCTACAGTAAGAATTCAAGTCACGGTCCTCACCATTAATAATGTAATTGCCCGAGGAAAAATAATCAAACATTCCTCCTCTGATTATTGTCCTCTCGTATTCTTTACACATACAACATTTCGAATTTAAACTCCCTTATCATACTCAACGTATAATTCTAAAACAGAATAATCTAAACTACAAAACCGTCACCTCAAAATATATTATACAGCTTTATTCGAGAACTCAACAGACACCCAAAGTCACGTGTTCGTTGGAACAATGGCACGAGATAACAACCCCTTTCTACAAAGTTGCGTTGTCGTACTACTTGGAAATCTTTCTAAAATATTTCGACAGATATAACATGACAAAAAGAACTCCATAACATAAAACATGCAGCTGGTGCCATGCAGACACCTATAAATTAATTTATTCAAACTTGTTCCGTTTCATATCTTCATTCTCTCGTTTTTTAATGTATACAATAAAATATATGTGCTCATATCACATTTAAAAGTATGGTAGATACTATGTTATCTCGAAATGCGTTGTTAATCAAAATGTATATAGATTTATTGTTGAATGTTTTTACCTTTTCAGGCACATTTAATTTCGAATTATTAAAGACAAAAACTTACTTTCAATATTTATTATTTTTATCTTGTTTAAAGTTATTTATTTTTACTGCTTTTATTCAAAATTGGTAAATAATAATAACAATAGGCTTTCATTAACGAATGTTTTTCATAGTTTTGTTTGAAACCATCTAAAAAATCTCAACAATTTATTTTTAGTAGATATATAACAGAAGTGATATTCAGTATATAAAAAGTTTAAATATAACACTGCTATCTATAAATGAAAACTAGAAATAAACGTTGCAGCATATATAATCTGATTGGGTTAATTGTGCTACTGGACAAAAAACTTAAGATATATTACGTGTCAATTACAAATTTAAAAGAAGCTACAGTACTTAATCTAATAGTGATCCAATCCAATTGGATCTAAACTCTAATCAACATTGAAAAGTAACTTATTGTCTATCTATATTAGATAATTATTATAAATTTTAAATTGCTCTAAAAATATATATAGATAAAAATTTAATATACAAAACATTGTGTTTTAAATATAATTACAAATATTTTAAAAAGTAAAGCATATTTATAAAATGACTACATACAAAATTGGGTGAACAATCAGTTCTGGACTGTAAGACTTGATTGCAGAAGCGGCTTCATTTGGACAAATCACATGAACAAGATCGGCACCCTGAACAGAATATGCAGTTACATTAATATATCTAACAAAACATCCCTTATATGTCAGGAATTGTTAAATGAAATTAAACGACATACTAAACTTGTTAATTTAAGTAAATAAAATTTTAAAAATACATAATAAGAAATGGGAAAAATCTTTTTGGGGATTATAATACTTCTAACTATCTATTTAAAACCTTAAATTAATAATTCCTTTACCATATGATATATTTTTTAAATTCATCAGTATATATGCTATCATAATACTAAATAATGTGGAATTTAACAAAATAAATAAATCAGGAATGCATCATTGGAATGCTAGTTGCAATTTTTTTATAAAATAGAAAATATATGCTTACTGTTAAAAGAGCAGATATGCCAGCAAAGTACGGTGCTCCAGTATATCTAAAAATATTTATAACTTTATAAAAATACCGTAAAGTCCACAATTCATATTTTTTAACTAGTACATTTTCTCGACAATAATAAAAAACACATTATCTGCAGCTATAAAAGGAAAAACAATCACATAATAAAAATGTAAGCAAATGGGTATGTTTTACGTTATCTTGATTATCAATTAAAAATAAACATATATGTAGCATAATTAAAATTTATATCAAATAAAAAACTTTACAAACAACATACATACTACATAGGTATATTTGCTTTATTAATTAATAACTAAATAAATAAACATATAAAATTAAATCTAAATATTGCGCATTATTATTTATATGATTTTTCAATATAAAAGCATATTAAAATAGTTTATTTCATATATCAAAGTTTAAAACATTATATAGACTAGAATTAGTATAAAATATTAATTAGAATGATTAAATTCCTATATAAATAGTGTAAAGTTTAAGAAAAATTATTAAAATCAATGTTAGAAAAATATTAGCATAATAAATTATGTAAAAAACATATATGATAAAATATAGTTTAATAAAGAACATTTAAGGATTTAAATAAATAATTTACAATATTCTTATGTTAGGTACAATTATTGAAAAGTACTAAGAGTCAATGTATAATACGTAGTATATATATCTATGAAAGAAACGAAAACGATGAAAAATGAAAACCATGAACAAAATGTTAAAATAATTATGAATTATATAAGTTCAGCCAATGATGAAATTGCTATTAAAAGGTTTCCACGAATTTCATATGCTTCTATCATATGTAGAACAATATGTAGATCAATATATATGATGATATATATGTATAGGTATATATAAAAAGATTTTCATAAATTTTAAATCATATTAAAAGTAAATTATTATTGTTTTTCCTTTTCATTAATTATATGGAATATATTAATATTAATATAAATATAAAACATTAAATATTCATTATTTAATAAAAGTAATACAGTCAAACACCGATAATGCGTACCATCGATATAATGTGTAATATGCACCACAAATGCGTACAATTTAAATTAAGTAACTACTTCGTATGTTAAATCATATCGATAATGCGTACTGCGTACCTTTTCGATTTCCCAATTAAATAATATATGGTGTTTTAAAATCAATAATGCGTATGACATACTGTTATATATTTTGGATTTAAATATGCTATTTTTAAATAGTAAAATCGGTATAAACACATTAGTTGTTAAATTCAATACATTTAAACAGCGCAAGGAGTGAAATATATATATTATTGACTGTCTATGTTTTTTTCTCTGTGTTGTGTTGTGACCAGACTACTTATAGTAGTAAATAAATTCAATTGGATATAGTCATTTTCATAAAAAATTTGGGTAAATCCGAAGACGCCAAATGCAAGGGATGTGGAGAAGACGAAGAAAGTAGCATCCACATGGCCACAGACTGCCTAGAATATTCCAACACTACAGACCATGAGGAATGGCAGTAACCAATAATTTTGAAAATAACTATTGGAATCGGCGTACCAACTTTAGTGGCAGTAGACACCAAAAAATATTCCAATAGCGTGTGTCATTGAGAACTTATCCGAATCTGTTAACATAAATACCAAAATTTGGTTGCTATGCAGTTGCTAAGCCCCATAGCAATCTACAGTTTTTAAAACAACACAATTGGAATTAGCATACCAACTTTAGTGGGGATAAACACTAAAATTATTAAGATAGCGTGTGTTATAGAAAAAATCTTTTTTATATACTAAAATTTGGTTGAGATACAGAACTAATCGTTAAAAAATAATACCATTGGAATCAGTATAACAACTTTAGTGGGGATAGACCATAGATATTGTATAGTAGTTTATAGGTTAGTTTAGTGCAATATCTATGGGATAGCCACCAAAATTATTAAGATATGCTTTGTTTGAAATTTAGAGGGATTTTCCAGTAAATGCTTAATCTGCCTCAGAGTGTGGAAAACTACTGAGAGCAAAGTACATTGGCACAGGGAGTGAGGATAATACGATATTATAGGTCTGTTTAGGGCAGGAACTACTGTATAGGCTTCGTATAAGCCTATCATACAGTAGTCCCTGGTTAGGGTTATAGGGGTATCCTATATTTTTCCTTCTTTGTCATCTACATATATATTGAGGAGCGGACTCATCCCACGATCTATAAATCTACTTGTAATAATTATAATTCGTGTCTCTGATTATATGCTAGATTTATTTATTTATATTTATTCTTCAAAATGGTTATTGTTGGAGTGAGGAAAATGTTTGAGATTTACAACGTAGCACCAAATTATTAACAGTAAAAAAATTACAAACATACAAAATGAAAATAGACATTCTTACATACTAATTGCGGCAATAGGTAATTGTCCATCATTTAGCATTAATTGTTTCCTAAAAAAATATCAAAGTTAAACTATGGTTCGACTAAACTATCTAAATAATGAATGTATTTTCTTTTAGAAAATATATAAGTTTATCAATATTGCAATTGTGTCGGTTAATTATAATATGGTATGGGGGAAGGGGGTACAAATCAATAGCGATATACTCTTCAAATATGTAGTTAAAATGATAAGAAAAACGAGTCTATAATAAATAAAATTAACGAACTGTTGGAGGGCCCAAATGACATTACGCCACTGATACTACAGTCAATCATCTCATAGCAATAATTAGAACTCTAACAAAGGAAATCTCCCTTTCAGCTAGTCTAAACTAACTGTAGAAATCTATAGTAGACTTCTAATACTTACTATACCTCAGTGTAGAATTCCAATTAGACTGTTTCATGATTTTGCAGAGGTCTACACAATTTGTAGAGTCCTAACAGTTAACTTTTTGCATGAATACGGCTCCAGTATTAATTTTTGTTATCATCACTTGATAAAGTACACGGTAAAATTTAGTAAATATTTATACTTATTTTACAGAAATTTGAAAAAAGAAAGAAAATGTCATATTATGTCCGTATGCAAGTCTTTCCAGTCACCAAATAATATTCACGTTGAAATAAGCTTAAACCTTCAGTTTTAGAAGAGTAAAAATAAAGTATTTGACTAATAACAAAAATTATGAGTAATGTGCATCGGTAGGGAAGACTTCAAAACACACAATACTGAAAAATATATTCTAATGTGTTTACAGTTTGCTCCACAATTTTAATAAAAAGTAAAGTTTAATATGTATCTGAAACTCATATCAACTTTTCTAGTTTGCAACATTTCTGTATGCCTTGCCTGCTATTTTTATTTATCTGGTTGCCTAATTGTATTTCTGTAGAGTTTGTGGTGTATCTGTTTAGAGTTGACTGTTTAACTTAAGCCATTTTTTGACGGATTAATTAGAATACAGACTTAACCCCACATATCATAAAGAATTCTTAATAAATAGTTTAAAATAAAACGTATACTCACTCTTTAGAACCACCAATAATCCCAATTCTTCCACACTGTCCCTTATGACTAGTACACAAAAGTGGAGGGATGAAACTGCGAAAAACCTTCATAACTGATTTTCCATCTAACATGGTGGACAAACTACAAAATAAATGACAAAAACCGACAATTATAGTTACTATTATATAGTTTGTTTGAAAATAAATTTCGTAATAAATTAGGCATATAATGTAGATATGGTATTGACATATTTAAAATACTTTAAAAAGGTAATGTAGATAAAATTCCACAACAATAATATAGGAATATTAAATAATTCCAGGAGAAAATTTTAATAAGACCATTTATTGAGATTCAACATTCAGAATAAAACTGTAAATCAAAACTAATATCTTAGACAAAAGCATTGAAACAGTGCTTAATAACATAGAGAACATGTATTCCCCAATTCTTGACAAAAAATAGAATTCGTCATAGAAATTAGTTCGAAATATGTATAGCAATGTTAGTAATATATGAAACAGTTATAAAATAAAAACACCAATTTTGAATGCTATGTTTATAAGAAAAGTCTATATCAAATTTCGAAGTTTGGAAGTCAAATTTTTAAGTAAAATCCCTGGGACTATAAAATAATAATAGCACTCGCAAGCATTTTATATGTAAACAATTTTTTTCCATTTGAATCAAATAATAAGTGCGGTTAAAAATAAGATTTTTTTATATTCCATTCTGAGTGCTTTTAAGGATATGACTTGTTTATATTCGATTTAATAGGACTTGATAGTAGTAAGCGGAGGTGGAGCGCTGGAACAAAGATCTCTCACCCTTCCCCTTCGCGCCTTCCGTTCCCGGCCAATCAAAATCCATTAAGGCTTTAACCAATGATAGGGCACGAAGATTCATAAACAAAACGAGCGAGAACGCGTTAGAATTTTCTGCTCTCGCACGTGTATGGTCGAATTCCTACGCACTCTTGTTATATATGGATACTGACATCGCGTTGTTTCTAATTAATTAAAGGTCACTGAGTTCGATTTTCCCAAATACAATTGATCAGAGGTACCTTAATGGTAGTAATCAATCATTCAAGCACAGTTTATTGATATTTCTAATACGCTGTACTGTAGCCATTCAATGTCTGATCAGGTTGCTTTTAACGGTTATTTCCACTAAGACAAGGTCGCTAAGTTCGATTTACCAACTTACAAATTGATCAGAGGTACCCTAATAGTAGGAATTGATCAATCAAGTACATTTATTGATTTTTTCTAATACACTAATACACCATTACTAATAAAAGCAGAACGCTCTCACCACCTGGCTGGCGCCAATACAAGGAGTCGCGTAAAAATAAATTTGAAAATGCGTGCGAATTTTAAATATTGGTTATTAAAACAAAACAATTTAGTGTGTCATTCAAATCTGTTTGGTAGGAAAATTCTGTGGTTATTGTGAGCATACATACACCGATTTAAACAAGTAACTGTAGCGATTCCCATATAATTAATGGTGTAGATTTCGATTATGGCATTTTCCATTCAATCATAGTATTCCTTATTAAATGTGGGCGTCTATTTACATGCTACCGCTCCATTTCATAACAAAATAAAAATTACTCGCTGTTTCTGAAAATTGCTTCCGGTTGAGATGGAACCACAGACTTCTATTTATACCTAGATGGAGCACTTGTTTAAAAATACGTAATTGCGGTTTTAGTGTTTACATAGCAGTTTCGGTTTCTTGGTTGGCAAAAAGCACAAAGCATGCCTGTTTCTTGTTCTGTAATTAATTGCACAAATCGCTTCAACAAAGAGGTCAAAAGCATTCAATTTTACCTATAGGTTTTGTTTATATGTAAAGATATATTATATATTATAATAGTAGACCAATAACTATTTATTTACGAGCAAAGAATATATAAATAAATGTTTTGTCAAATTTACTGTGCTGTGCTTTGCAAAAATTATTTAGTATGAATTATGAGTACTAGATTAATTTCTGCAATAATAGTTATTTTGAAATACAACATTGCTACTACTCAGACGCAATCTATAATCTAGACTCTAGTATCAAATATTCCCTACATTTATAATTGATTTTATTTTAATTAATAAAGCACTCACTAAAAAATGGTTTCAATATTTTAAAAATAACGCAAACATACATATACCCAATACAATGTGTCAGTTAGATTGTTGTATCTTCAACAGTTCCATAGATATCCCCAGTTTCAAGTCATTACATTCATTTTCAGTAATAAAATATACCTATGGCTATGCTCAAATATTATATATTTTATGTAAATTAGAGACATACAATGTGTCAGTTAAAATGCTGTATCTTCAATAGTTCCAAAGATATCCCAAATTTCAAGTCATTTCAGTAATAAAATAGACCTATTCTCAAATTAGAATTCTCAGTTAGAATGCTATATCTTCAATAGTTTCAAAGATATCCAAAATTTCCAGTAATTTTCAGTAATAAAAGATACCTATGCAGGGGTGTATTTATTTTAATGGGTTTGCCCAATAGGCAAACAGAAGACAACATGAATAATAAGAGACATTTTAGGACCATTCTCAGATAGCCATAGTTGTTAATGTCTCCATTGTGATTGCAGTGAGGTAACAGGCATATTTCGCTTTCGATTTGAAAATATGGCATCTATAGCTTCTAATTCTGACAAGGCCTCTGCATATGTGAAACCAGAATCATCTAGAGAAGTTTTACACTTCTCATGTATAACTTTCACATGACCTTAAGCTTCTTCTAGTAGCTCATTGGGAGAGTTTGCAAAAATCTAAGATGCAGGTGAGGAGAAGAATGACAGTCACTGCTTTAGCATGCAGTTGGTATACTTTATCACACAGGGGAAGGCAGGTATTTAAAGATATGTAGTAATTTGAAGAAATGGTATCCCACCATAAAAATGACTGGTATCTCGAGAAATAATCTGGTATCAAGCAGGATACCGACAAGTACACCCCTGCCTATGGCTATGCTCAAATATGATATATTTTATGTAAATTAGACAGAGACATACAATGTGTCAGTTCAAATGCTGTATCTTCCTTCAAAAATTCAAATGATATCTCCAATTCCCAGTCCTTTCAGTCATTTTCAGTAATAAAATAGACCTATGCTCAAATTTTATATTTTTTATGTAAATTAAACAAAGACATACAATGTGTCAGTTCAAATGCTGTATCTTTAATAGTTCAAATAATATCCCCAATTCCCAGTCATTTTTCAGTAACAAAATAGACCTATGCTCAAATATTATATATTTCATGTAAATTAAACAGACATACAATGTGTCAGTTAGAATGCTGTATCTTCAATAGTTCCAAAGTTATCCCAAATTCCCAGTCATTTTTCAGTAATAAAATAGACCTTAAAATATTACTTGGCTCAACACAGATTAAGCCAACACTTCACCCATTTGTGATGTACAATAAAAATGAATGCAATGAAACCCAGGCCAATCAAAGTGTTTAAGCATCATCTCAAATTTGCCTGAGCATAGCCATGCGTGAGTTAATTGTTTACAAAAAGGCACTTTACTTACACCTGAAATCAAAAATATTCTACCAACTGTAAAGAAGATCCATTACTTCTCAGATGTATGTGATACGCAATATAAATACCGGTGAGTTGAAATACACTATCTTAAATTATCAAGGTGATTGTCATTTAATAGACAATATCATTTATCTAATTTGTGTATTAAAATTGGTTATTACTTCTTACTAAACATCCTTTTTGCCATCTATGGCAAGTATATATATTCAGTCTCTTATAATATTAAGAATTAAAGATAGTCCACCTAGCTTAACTTTGTTAGTTTGGGACATACAAAATATAACTGATTTAGGCAAGACTGAATTAAGCAAGGTTGACTGTATAATTGCTAATACTGTTATTCTGATATTTATTTATATTTTTTAAATGACATCTGAAAATTATAAAATATAGACAAAATCATGTTTTCATCAGTTATTTTAGCAATTTAATTTAAATTTTAAAATGAACAGTTTTTAAAAGAGGTATCTAGACCTATGGCAATAGGTCGTTAGCTAGTAAAGCTAAGCAAAATATGTAGTAGGTAATATAGGATAGTTGAAAATAGGGTGTTTTTCACATAGCTGTCATGAAAAAAGTAAAGTGAT
>JAYRBW010015263.1:0-13028 GCA_036023295.1 Invenusta paracnida | reverse complement strand
TCAGGGCGGATCCAGAAAAAAATTAACGGGGGTGGGGGCAGCCACAAAAAGGGCGCATTGATATGTAGAGTGATATAATATATACAGTGTACTATACAACGACTATATAAATAGGCTGCACGTGTTGATAATTGTCTTTTTTCGCTCCAGACAAATGTAAATAAATGAGACAGATAAATAATAAACTCCGTAGGGACTTATGAGACAGACTGTAGTATATTTTTCATAGCAGCTTCTCTAAGATTATTCGGGAAATTATTACCCGATTACTCCGCCCTCAAACACTGATAATTTTTATAATATCGAGAGCTTTAGTTAGATAAAATATACATAACATTCGTTGTAAACACTAAATAAACATCAACAAATTATTATTCTCTTTTCCATTTAAAATATTATTGTTTTTGGAATTGTCAAAAGTAATTTGAACGTTGAAAATCTCATAAATTTTGTAATGTTGACTTAATTTATGTTATTTATTACATAATAATTAATCGATTATAATTTCTTTCAATTGGTTCGTTATATTTTTTTTAAATTTAAAGCTTTATGGTTTCCTTTTATGTAAATAAATCATATTATATTTTCATCAATATGCTGATATTATTGATTATTGCTTTTCGATGAATTGCTATTTTCTTACATTTATTACTAACGCGGTATATTTTCGTGTTATTTTATTATGATACAATTTGATCAATTGATTTTACTATTAAGAATGCATGTAATCCTGATTTCCTTTTATACAATGATGACAACATAGAATACATAATAATGATAGCTTTGATTCTTTTAATACTTGCTAGGAGGGCAGACATTTATACATTTTTTCGTCGCTTATGTTGTTAAATAATTAAAAGTTAGTTGCATTTATGCTCTCATCTTTCTACGTCATATTACGAATTATTTCTAATTTTATAAAATAAATGCGAGCTGGTTGTTTATTTTGATATTTAAAATTATTTTTTATGTGTTATTGGATACTTAATATAATTAATTGAAATATATAGAACACTTTTATTTTACACAGTCTGGTTTATATAGGAATGTTTTGGTACCATAGACATCAGAATAGATATAGGTTAGAGTAACCTTGAAAACATGCGCTGTGTCGGCTTCAAATGTATCGATTGTCTCATCCATAAAAATTGCCACTAATAAAAAAATAACTTACCACTTTCACAGGGATCCGAATTGCATGCTAAATATAGATCATTCGGGAGACTATTTAGACATCCTTAGATTAATTTTAATTCAATTGAATTCATATATGGAAAATACAAATTAAGCCACTAGTCATTGCTTTTAGATTTAGAAGATAAATTCACATAAGTAATCAGTAAAGATATCGTACAACTGTATTTCTGCAATATACAGCTTAATAAAGTTTAGCGAATTTGAGTCACATGACCGAAATTTAATTCCACTCTTGATTAACTTTTTTTATCTCACATGTATGTCCTTAATATAGGGTAAACTACATATTACCTTGCTTTGATATATACATACAAATCTTTATAAATTAGTTGCCATAGGTTTAAACTAATCGATCGATAATTATCTCGATGCTGCAGTTTGGTAAACCAGGAGTATGTATCGAGGTTCGAACTCGTTACCTTCGGGTTTGAATGCAGGAGTGCTATCCACTTGGCTACCTGAACTAATTAATTATCAATTGATCCGTTTAGACCTTCGGTAGCTAATTAATTATGATTTATATTAGACAATATATACAAGTTACTCTATATTATTAATAGTAGCGAGGTTATCCACAAGCATATCATGTATAATGTATGTACATGTGTGTTTGGTGTATATCAAGGCTCTGTTCTTTCCTACTACTACACACACACACCGCAGAACACGCCTCGACCGCGGACGTGCAAGACCCAAACGCCCCCGTGGCCATTCTCAATGCCGACGCCGTCTACGTCACCTCCTGTTCGGCCCTTCTACTCAACCTCAAACTGGTCAATTCACGTTACTATAGCGACCCGATCCCCGCCAATCTTGTCATAACTGAGGTAGGTGGGTGATGAAGTCTGGGAGTTGTAAGGGAAACAAGGATGACAGCAAAGATAATGCAGGTCATTTAATGCAGCCGAACTCTCACTGACTGACGAAATAATAGAAATCTACTTGTTTGCAAGTTATATCAGTGTCACATTCTGATATATTTGCAGTAATTATACTGCTAAAATTTAATTATATATTACTATGTTAAAATATTTCTTTCTTATTTATAAGAAAACATAAATAGTTACTTTAAAAATACGCACTTCGATTGTTAATAAATACAGCTTTTTTTTGCTATAATAAATAATGTAATTTTGATTTAATAAAATAATGCAATAAGGAAAATCTTTTTATTGAAGATAAATATAGTTTTGAACAATGATAAAGATGAAAAACGATATTTCCATGACTGTTTATTGAGCCAACATGTTTGTCTCTACAAATAGCATCTTTTTCAAAGCGATAAACGATTGTAAAGTCGAACTAACAGTATGATTTAAGTAACACTGGAAAATTGTAAATAAATAAAAGTAAAACAAAATTATTCGATAAATAAAGAGAAAGTTACGATAATTACATTATTGGATAAGGAGGAATTAATTTTGGACTTGAGATGTTTGATAGCTTCATTGATTGAAAGTTCAGACTCTGCCGATAAAAGCCAGTAAAAGTGAACTAGAATTAGAAGAAATGTTATTTAAAAATGACAGAAAGTGTTTTATCAAGTTTTTGTTTTCACAAGAAGAGGAAAAATTGACAGGATAGTTTTTAGTTTTAAACATATTTTTTAAATAAGCGATCTCAGTATTAAACATAAACCATGAGGAATAAATAAAAGCTTTATTAACCAGGCAGAAAAATAGACCAGTTTTCTAAGAATGCGGAGTACAAGAGTTGTATTAAGCAAAAGATTATTATGAGTAATACTCATAATAATCTTTTGCTTAATACAACTCTTGTACTCATCAGTTTACAAACTTTTAATACTGCAGTTTAAAAACATCTATACTCAGTATAGATGTTTTTAAACTGCAGTATGATTTTTTTTGTTAATTCTAGAAAGTTTAAAGTCTAGAAATGAAATGGATTTATTAATTTCATGTTCGTTCACTAATGAACTTTATAAACTCTTAACAGTTCATTATATAATGATTGAAGAATCTGCTGAAATCAAAATTAGAGGGGACCTCTGAAAAGATATAATCAATATTGAAACGATTAAAGAGAGGCTTGTCAATAGCACCATCTAACCAAATAATCTAATGAACTGCCATGAATAAGTTGGCAAGAGTTAGGCCAAAGGGTGAGTCCATGACAACACCATACATTTGCTTATATAGTTTTCCATTGAATGAAACATTCACCAGAAGTAACAAATAAAAAAGGTTTTTTGACTCATTTAATGTCATAACTAGAGTAAGAGGAAGAATGGTACACACTTCACTATACCACTGCACAACCTGTAAGGATTGTCGGAATAATTGGAAAACACATTTACTATATTGGCTTCTACGGGAACAGACTAAACTTTCAATCTAGGAGGCTATCAAACATTTCAAGTCCAAAATTAATTCCTCCTTATCTGATAATGGTGCGCCTCTTCTTTTTTTTAGCTTCGTTGATGAGAGAAATCAACTGATATTATAACGAAAATTTCCCATATTTTTCTCAATTTATTCGGTTTTTATTTATTGCATGTTTTTGAATGATATTAGTAAAACCGCAACAACATAATCAAAATAGAAGATTTTATTAAGATCACATACAATATATTATTTATTATACATAGTATATTCTAACTTCCGTATGCGTCCTAAATTGAACTGAAATTATCACTTTCTATTCACTATTCCTTTGCCAACTTACTCGAAAACGAAACTGAAACTTCGATTACAATATAACCGCTTCGAAGAAAGTCTATAATTGAAATCATCATGCTAATCAAGAGTTTATTTTATTCATGAATATGTTCACCTGGCGGAAAATGCCGAAACCGGTCCTATGCAAGATGAGAATCAGTAGTTTTACTATGAGATTAAAGGTATCTAGATGTATTACGCATATTTTATGGTTATAATTACAATTTATATAACAATCCACATAACGCTTGTTTATTTTAATTCCAATAATAATTTCACTGTTTCACAATCAATCTCAAAAGTTAGGTAAACATTTAAAACTGCCTGATTTAAAATCGCTATTTAAACAAAGAAGGGATTTTTTACATAGTCCTGGAAAATTGTACAAGTAATTGAAAGGAAAATTTATTAAAGATGTCTTAAACAGAAATTATTCCTAGAAATTGATTTCTACACTAAAGCTGTATCTTTGGATGCAAATGTTAAAGCCCCTAACATAGATTTTCCTTTTAATCACCAAGCACCATTTTCCTGCATTGTTTAAACAATAATTTTTTCAAGTTGTGTTTGTAAAAAATTGTTTAACTCTTAAATTGACTTTAGTAATAATTTTACATGAACTTTGAAAAACAGTTATTTGATATCTGGAGATTCATTTGCGGTCCAGACCCCTTCTACTGTTGCAAAATGTAATAGTTGTATACCACCAGTTTACAGCAAATGAAGCTGTAGTTGTTAAACAAACTTAGAAAGTTCTACTTGATTTTTTCTACTCCCCTCTCTGCAGAAAATGTTCATCGAAAGTGTTCTAGGCTGTGGTCTACTTCTCTATCTCTCGGAGTCCTGGCTTTCCGAGGTCTACCGCCTCGTCATTGAAAAGAATTATTTGGGTCTAGCCGGATTCCGAACTGTAGATCACTCTGATGTGCCCTTTATTGCACTTCTTACCGATGTTGACGGATTAGGAACAAGAATACAGGTCGGTGTGGCACCCAAACAATCGTGCTCTCTCTTTTACATAGATTACTTTGAAGTACGATTAGTTTTCTCTCAATTGGCAGCTTGGCTACTTTATTTTAAATATAAATTGGTGAAAAAAACAGTAAGAAATTCAAAGATGGTTGACAGGAGTAAGATGAGCGAAACTTAATATTGTCATGTTATTAAAAATCGAAAATCTCATTCAACTATCTAGATGTACAGAATACTTTTTCAATGAATGATGTTTTTAAGTTATAACGTCACCACTCGCAGTCATGTTCGCAAAATTTTATTTTTCTTGGGCTATACAACTGCCCATTTTCATAGTAGTATGTATATTTATAACTGCATTTAAAAATTAATTTATTAATATTGGTCAAATAACATTTATAATTTTCCTTTTTAGGTTATCAACCGATATAAATTTTTACATGCCAAATAATTTGTACTAAATTGTATCTATGTAGTGTAATATATAATGGTATGTGTCTATTGTACATTATAATATATTGTCAATCGAAACATACCATTATAAATTGACGAATAAAAACAAGTATTGATCACTTGTGAAATAAAAACACAAAACCCACAAAAAATAGATAACGTTTATTGAAGAAACAAAAACACCCAAGCTTTCGCCATTCGGTAAGAAGGAATAATTTGACAATTACAACTAAGTTAATAATTTGAGCATAAAAATCGCCAGCCAATCATGGATTCATTAATAACAGATTACGTTACTGAAGAAATTAATACATAAATACAGCTATGAAAAATATTTAAATACACAGATTTATTAGATATGCTAACAAAACAATTAACTAATTATTTGAAGTATCAAAAGCAGCAACAATTTCAAATATACACTGAGTAATCGAAGTCAAACTCAATTAAAAACAATAGTATTTACGTACTATAATGATATTACAAAGCAAAAAGAATAAGAATAATTAATTATAATAACTTAACAACAAGAGAGAGATACATGCACAATGAACAAATCGATAACAATTACGTAATAGAATTAAGAAGAAGTTTACTTAAATTACAATTAAGAGGATAGAAGTCTTTATTAAGATTTACAACATTAGGTTTGTTTACAAAATTAAAGGTGGATTCGAAAAATATTCTAAATTTAGTGACATTATATTTAAAGAGAAATGAAACGTTTTTAAATCAGGAGAATGTTCAGTATTGAGAGAATGGTCGGAAAAGTCATTATCGATTTTAATGAAAAATATTTAATTTGTGTTCTTTTAATCTCACGGCTAAATTTCTGCCAATTTTACCAATGTAGAAAGAATTACAGTTGAGACAATTTATTTTATACACCACCATTGGGATTTGAGAAAATAGAAATAGAGAAAAGTTTTGATTTAAGAGTGTTCGGATAATTAAACATAAGTTACAATTAAAAGATAGAAGGAATTGTTTATTAAAAGAAGTATATTAAACATTCAAAGAAAGGAACAAATAAAATTAATAAACGTTCTCTATTTATTGTGGCTTTTGTGTTTTCATACCATTATATATTACCCTTCATAGATACTATGTACAAATTATTTAATATATTATATCAAAATCAATTTATAGTTTAGTAAATTTTTAATATACTTTTAGAAAATCATTTAGGAGTTTAGCCAATTTTAAGGAATCATTTAGAAGTTTAGCGAATTTTTAGCATTCTTTTAGGGAATCATTTAGCAGTTTAGCGAATTTTTAGCATACTTTAAAGGAATCATTTAGGAGTTTAGCGAATTTTTAGCATTATTTTAGGGAATCATTTAGGAGTTTAGCGAATTTTTAGCATACTTTAAAAGAATCATTTTGGAGTTTAGTGAATTTTAGCATACTTTTAGGGAATCATTTAGGGATATTATTTTTTAATTTATTAATTTTCTCAGAATACGGTTTTATTATAACTATATTACAGAAATTTAAGACAAGTAGTATATATCTAACCTATGAATAATTGTTGTGTAATTAGGTATTGTCTCTCATTCATTGAAAAGTATTTAATAAGACTGTTCCAGTAAGTTTTCCCCTTAAATACGATTTAATACTAGTACATAAATCCGCGTTTAATTAAAATCTTCCCTCGTCATTTGAATGACGTTCGCAAATTTTACGTTACTAGGAGACAAATCGTTAATTTCCGCGCATTTTTAATTTGGCGCCACATAAAGCGTACGTTCCTTTAATACTCTCCGGGCTCTACCATTGGCTAAAGTCGTACTCGATTTTGATTTGTCGGGAGTGTTGGTGTGGGCTGGATACACTCCTATCCTACTACTAATTGCAATATTTACTAGTAAAACCGAAAAATACTGTATACATGAATGCTTATTTTCTGTTTTAGATGCTTCTGTCTGAGTTTAAGTACCTACATACAATGAAGTACATTACTTATATACACTAAACTAAAAAAACATAGTAACTTGTAAACGAATCAAATCTCTGCATTGTCCATGCTATGTAAACTTCGCAGTAAACTACAACAAACTGTTACAATGTTCTAAACATAGCTTGCTGGAATTCCTATATTTTTAGCGTCATTCAAGAATTTTATCCAATGACATTTTTTCCTTTCACCACTGCAGAAATCATCCCATTTGATTACATAATAAAGCGTCTACCTATCTTGGGTCCACCGTAAAGAAGAAGTTAAATATTACATAGAAAAATAATTTATAATTTTAAGTGATTTGTCTACTTAACAAATTTTTGAAATAAACTGTATATAATGATATAACAAAAATATACAGTTCTAAATACTAATGTATGTAGTATATCGTTATTGATTATATAATTTTGAAGACATTTGTTGCATTAATCGGATTAGTTAATTATTTTCTACAATCCTATTTCTTCAGCTTGTTGCACCCTTTCAATCAGAAACCAATCAAATATATTTATCCGGTAATACATATCTACATATGTTCACAATAGTATTAAATAAGTTCCACCACGCAACAAAATTCTATGTCCCTCTTATGCCACCACCAACAGGGTGGCCAGTTCCTCACAGAGTTCCGACAAGCTCAAGCTCCTCAGCCAGCCCAGGACAGTCCAGGTTCCAGCCTTCGAGTAAAAGTGGGTCAAAGACTGGCCAAGTGCCTCCTCATCACCTGTTGGGAGGGCATTCTGGACACGCTTTCTGTCCTTCTCAGCTCAGACAGGTCTCATTCTCTTCTTGACACCAATGTGGTTAGTCAATTGGCTCTTCTCCTTGGGACTGAAGGCGCCAAGTGAGTTTCTCAATTTCTTTATCTGAATCATATTTCTGTCTGTTTGCCTGTCTTACTCTCTGACTCTGTATATCTGTTTGTCTGTTTGTCTGTTTGTCTGTCTGTATGCAGCGGTCCTACATTTCCTTGAAAATGGATTTTGTTAAGTAAAATCGGGAAAAGTTCTTGAATTTTGAAATTATGTTTTGTCATTGATTGTTTATGTAATTTATTGACACCACCTAATTTCAAAAATGTTCTCCCTCTAATAAATATATTTTTATTTTTATATATTATTTATATTTATAAATAACATCAATTTATAAATCACTTTGCAATTTGATTGACAAAGTACTGGAAAATTTACCAAAACGTGTCAAAAGTTTATAAATGTTTTAATTCAGAATAATAAGGGCTAATCAAAACTTTTAATAGAACTGTGCAGCGTTTCATATACATATTTTGCTTATAAAAAGTCTAATTTAATCAATTTTAATTCGGCAAAACACCTGAAGAAATTGTGTATTTTTATTTCGGTCTGCCGATCTGTTTGTTTTTCTATCTTTTTGTGTGTGTGTCTGTTTGTTTGTTTGTTTGTTTGTTTGTTTGTTTGTTTGTTTGTTTGTTTGTTTATCTCTCTGTCCATCTTGCTCTCTGTATCTCTATTTTGTCGTCTATCTTTATCTATCTGTCTGTTTTGCTACCAGTCTATGTATTTTTGTATCTACATATTTGCAAAAATAAACATCTAAAATACATTTTATAATACAGTTTTCTAACTTTATAAGTAGTACTATAAAATAAAACACTATAACACGTTTTGAAGTTAAACTTTTACTTATATGAATCGTTTAATTGAAATGTTGTAATACTTTCTTTAAACAAAATTAATAAATGTAAGTCGTTAATAATAATAATATTTTTTTACAAAATACAATACATGTATGCATATCTGCTGTCAATAAAATATATTACTACTTCCAAGATTGAGTTTACGGACACAAAAAATTCTTTTTGATTAATTATATGGCATTCACTGAAAAAAAAATTAATTTCGCTAAATCCGAGGATAAAGCTGTCACATTAATTCTTGATATGTATATAAATCAGTCAGTGTCTGTTATGCAGTAATACTTGATTTTCGAAGGGGTCTGAGTACTTGTCGAAACAAAATGACATTAAAGAAATTGGCAATGCCTTCAATTCTTTCTGGTTGTCATTATGGACAACCAATACATTGTGATCTATACTCATGAGTACTATCCAAGAATAAAACAATTGGATTAAATAAACTATTATTTTTTCTGACGTAGACTATTAATATCGAAGTATTTTACAACTATTAAAATATACTTTCTGGAGTTTTAATAATATACTTTTTTACGCAAGACGATTGCTCATAAATGGTTGTTACATTTATATTAAAGTAAATAATATATTAGCTCCTTTCTGCTTCTTATTTACTGTGTTAACAAGCTTTTGAAGAAAATAAGAAAACTAATATGGCGACAAATGAAAAATAAACAATGTATATTTTAAACAAAATAATACGTTTTAATGAATAAATGACGTCTTTAGTTATATTGTAATTTCCCATTTCGTAAAATTGTGTATTACAAATATATTTATTAAGATTAATTCTCCGTTTAATATATTTCATTTAGTTAAAATGAACTTTTAAGAAATAGTAAAATTTAATTAACTTTTGCATAGCAATAGCCTTGGAGTGGACGCTCTGTGTACTAATTTCTCTATGGTTTATACTGTTCTGTATATATTGTTAAATATACTAAAAACAGGCAGCGTGGGGTTGTAAGAGTAACTTGAAATTCAAAGCAACTCTTAATGCATATTCTTTTAATGTAATTATTTTTTGTTAAAGTCTTTAATTTATTATAATATGTATATAATGTAATATTGTGGTAGTAACTTGAAATTTACAACAACTCTTGATGCATATACTTTTAATGTAATTATTTTTTTTGTTGAATTCTTTAATTTATTATAAAATGTGTATAATGTAATGTTATGGGAATAACTTGAATTATGATCTATATAACTCCCTATATGACAACATAGCTGTTAATGCATAAATTTTAATAATAACACGAATTGTGAAAAAATCGAAGTTTTTAAATTTAATTCTTACTTTTGTTGTATTTTTTAATTTATTATAAAAGGTATATAATGTCATGTGGTTAATACTCTACGTTTGTTGAATTAAAGCTTGAAATCGATCAAATTTTATTTGAAGTAAATAAACAATATTACAAGAGCAGATCCGTCGGCGAATAACGTAAGAAACTAACGATAAAACCTTCAATGTAGTATAGTGTGGTATCACTCTGCACTGAGACAATAACTCCCTCAGAGAATATATAAAAATACGAATAATAGTTGGAATTGGTAGCATTCTGCACTTAAACAATAACTCCCTCAAATAATATAAAAAAATACGAATAGTAGTATGGGTTGGTAGTCCTCTGCACAGAAACAATAACTCCCTCCGAGAATAACTCACTGAGACAATAACTCCCTCAAAGAATGTCAAAATATGCGAATAGTAGTATAGATGGTATCCCTCTGCACTGAGACAATAACTCCCTCCGAGAATAACTCACTGAGACAATAACTCACTCAAAGAACATAAAAAATACGAATAGTAGTATGGGTTGGTAGCCCTCTGCACAGAAACAATAACTCCCTCCGAGAATAACTCACTGAGTCAATAACTCCCTCAAAGAATATCAAAATATTCGACTAGTAGTATTGCATGGTATCCCTCTGCGCTAAAACAATGCATCACCCCTCTCTCCCTCTCAATACAGGGAAGAAGGTAGAAGGGCTCGCGAAGCTGTAATTCAGAGTCTGGAAGGCCTCCAATCTGCAGCCCGTCTTTCGAGCCTTCTGGGCCTTCAGAACCGCTGCGGGGCCGTTTTCTCTCAACTCGCAGGGGCCTCCTGTCAGCACCTGAACCCCCCTTCTTCTACTACCACCACAACTGGACCAGCCGCTACCAATACCTCCACCAGCACAGCCAGCATTCGCATCCACGCCAGTCATGCGCTCAGTTTAGATGTTGTTCTCTCCCGGGGCCTGGAGATGGGGAGTCACTCGGCGGACTGCTGGCCCCATGTGTTCCGTTGCTGTGGATATATTTCACGTTTAGAGCACGCTCTCTTCTCGGCGGCGACGGCCACAAGTGGAGCAGGTGGTAGCGGTGGCGGCGGAGGTGGGTTGGATGTGCCGACAGGTGGACCGCTGCGGTTTACGACGTCACCTGTGAGTGGTGGGAAGTTGGGGGGCTCCTCGGATGCTCTGGATCTTGAGCGGGATGATGATTTTGACCTCGGGTGAGTCATCACTGCTTCCGGCTTGCTTTTAAGTTACTGTTTTTATACTAATTTTAACTTATTCTCGATTTTAAAAATTAAACAAAAAAGCAAGTTTATCATGCAAAAAGGTTAGCTAATCAAATTAAGATGGAGACTAAATAAGCATCCCGTATCAGTACATAGAGTAAATTGTGTTCACGCTTTTCCGAGATATATTCTTAAATCTTAATTGATTAGTCGCCATAGGCTTAAACTAATCAATCGATAATGATTTAGATAATAATAATTACGTCGCAATTTCTCGTGCACTTTTTGTCAACTAATGTTATGACTGAACAACTCTTTTATATAGTTATAATAAGTTTTCAGTTTCCTTCGAAATGGTCTCCATTAGTTTTAAAAGGCTTCCCAGATCCCCACCAGGGGCTGCGCCCCTGGACCTCACTTCTTACCCCAAAATACTCGCTCGCTCGTATTACTATATTCATTTTTTTCAATGAGAAAATTTCGAGCCCTGATTATTTGGTAAATTCGTTCAAATTTTTCTGCATTACTTGAATCTGAGACATCATGTATTTAGCTTATCTGGTTCTCTTGCCATATCCATGCTAAACAATCTTTGTAATTTCCGGATTTTTGTAAACTCTCCTTATTTTTTTAACGTTTTTACTTGAACATTTTTTTGTAAAATTATTGAGAAATATATTAACTTTAATTTCTTGCTATAATATTTAATTAAAATAACTAAGTTGCCAGTTTTACTGTTTTCATCAAGCTGCCAGTCTAATTTCATTACAAATGCAAGTCGAGTTAGCCTCATAAATTTAATATTAGTCGCATTCATGCTTTATCGAATCTATTAGCTTGCAAACTAAAATAGTACAGAAAATCTATTTCAAGCTTGTACGTTATCGTGTTAATTTCATTATACTTCATGTCATCCGTTCTTCTTCTTCTGCACGCTTCCACGTTTTACCATTCTTTGTAGTCTTGGAATCTCGAAAAGCAAATCTGTTTCGTTTGATTAATTTCAGAAAGTAATATATACTTTTTATAACGATTACTAAAGGCATGCTAAAAATAGTTTAATTTTAATGTAAGTGTAAAATTTGAAAATAGTAATGTAATTAACGTTTAAAATGTGAAATCGAATTCTTAAATAAAATTATGTCGTATAAAGAATAAATAATACTGAGCGAGTTAATGAAGACTATAGAAAGATTTTACATGCGGTATTTTTTATACCAATTTTCTAATGCTATGATGTATAAGGAAATGGACCAATCAAACCATAGAGTAATAATACCGAGAGAATTCATTCGGTGAAAAAATCGTAAATATGTTTGTTTAAATATTCAAAGTTTGCCATTTTTTATTCTCATCAATGCGATGATATTTTACGTCCTAAAGCAGTATAAAAGATCGATTTTCAAATGGACAAATGGACATGATATGAAAAGTAAAAATATAGAAATATGCGCCTGAATTAGAGCTACAATAATATGTAATTTATAGGAGTATAGCTTGAATAATAAAACAGTTTTTCGATAGCGGCAAATAACTAGTTTTGCCTACTTTTAAGCCGTAGGAATACGAAATAAAGTGCCCGT